>JAFIRS010002042.1:0-259418 GCA_018342105.1 Gonioctena quinquepunctata | reverse complement strand
CCTTTTTTTTTTCCCACCCTTTCCCCAATTCCGTTTCCCAATTCCTGCTACCTTCAAATCCGCAAGGCGCACTTTTCTTGAACACATTTTGTCTTTGACGAGGTATCAGTCAGTTTTACACGAAAAGTTTATCAGTTTGTTAAAATTCACTTCGCAATTCTTTTCCACGGGCCACCAGTCTATTGTCTGTTTCACGCGAAGAGTGTATCAGTTTATATTCCCACGCACAATTGTCCACTTCTGCGAAACCGGGCCACTGTCTATTTTCTGTTTCACGCGAACGTGTATCAGTTTTTTATATTCCCACGCACAATTTTCGTCCACTTCTGCGAAACCGGGCCACTGTCTATTTTGGGCGTACAAAAAGGTCTATCAATTTATTTTTCTGACTATCCACTCCACGATCACTTGTTTATTTTCAAAATCTCACTTCCGACACCAATTGTAACGTAAATAAACTTAACTTGGTTTATACTAATTTATTTCACACTTTAATCTACAACTCAATTTATATTATGCCACTGTATAGCTCGATCGTATGGGCTCGTTCAGACTGTCCTATCCACTTGAGGTTTGCCTATTTATCTCCGATACAGCATTCTCGATGTTTCGAATTCTTTCGGTTGGCGACCGGCGTTTTCCAATTGTTTCCAATATTGACCGTTGTTTTCCGCGGCAGAGCGCACTGGATGGTTCTCGAATATCTCCGGGGATGATCTCATCGCTGTCGATGGCAACGTGTGAGGCGACAGGTCCGGCCTAGGTTCGTTACAATATGATCAGTTGCTCCAGAGTCTAGCGGGAATGATGCATTACACTTTTGTATTTGAACGATTATGGCTCATCATAAAAGCGAAACTTTGCCTGGATCCAGTGTTGGTTTGGTGCTGTGATTACTCCGTCATAAGATGTAGGCAGAGTAAGTAACATAAGAGATATTTTATCCATTTCATCCAGGTTGGCTCCAGCAGCGAGTAATTCTGATATGAGGTCATCAAAACGTGTGAAGTGGTGCAATAAACTCATGTCTCCTTTTAACTTGAGACAAAGAAGCCTTTTTCTTAATGCCAACTGAGTTGCCAAACTTCTTCTTTCATAAATGGCATTCAGACTATTCAATACGCCTCTAGCTCTAGCGGTCGACTGTTTTCTGCCAATCCCAAACATGAATCACTTAGGTATTCTATGATAACACCTTTCGCACTCAAGTCATGTTTCTTCCAACTGTCACTAGGTTCACCAGGAATTTCTTCTTCAATAAGGTATAAAATGTTCAATTCCGCGAGTAACCATTTAACACAGAATTTCCATATACCATATCTTTCACCGTTGAACTGGTGAATATTTCTTTTATTAGTTTTAGCAATTGTTTTTGTTGAATTGCGGTCACTGCGTACTTCAATCACTATACTTCCAGTAATTATTCAAGTTACGCGAAATCTGGGCCCATAACCTATTGAACTTAGTAGGTTAGGGATTTAAATAAAATACATAATTCGTTTGAACCGTGTATTTAAACATATGAACGATTCGTACAAAAGCTGAGTATCGACTAACTTTGTGTATATTATTTCTGAAAGCATCTCCAGCATATTCGGGCTTATGGGCCAGAAGTGTTTATTACAGTTCAGTCTTGAGAATGCAGCACAGAGTATTTTTCGATGGAATCATAATGATTTGATTTGTGTTTTTGTCTCGTTCATCTAGCGGTAAAATCAACAAAATTTGGCAGGTGTTCATAGTTCCCGTGACAATGCATTATGGAATTTTTTAGAAAAAAAAATAGCGGCTCTAAGTTGGCGGACGGGATTTGTGTTTATGGTCCGATTCGACTCAAAATCAGTATGTGGGGGTTTTTGGGGTCGGAGATTATGATATTTTTTAGAAAAAAAAATAGCGGCTCTAAGTTGGCGGACGGGATTTGTGTTTATGGTCCGATTCGACACAAAATTACTATGTGGGGGTTTTCGGGGTCGGAGATTATGATTTTTTCTCAAAATTCACAAATTCAAGATGGCGGCTCTAAGATGGCGACGAGTTTTGTTTATGGTCCGATTCAAAAATTGTATGTGAGGTTTTCGGGGTCAAAGACTATGAATTTATTCTCAAAATTCATAAATTCAAGATGGCGGCTCCACATGGTTGTGATAACGGAACGTTTCCATTCAAAATTGGTATATCGGGGTTTTCGGGGTCAGAGATTATGAATTTAGTCGAAGATTATTGTTTTTTTTGTCAGAATTCATTAAGTGAAGATAGCGTAGGAGTTAATCCTCAGATAGTCTCCTCATTGGAGAACTCGATAGCTCAGAACTTACAGAAAAAAGGCCTCATAATGACTATGCAATAACACAAATGCATAGATTAAGGTGTACTTACTAAAAAGCACAAAATAAAATAATTAATAAAAAAACCTTTTTAAAAACAAGCTTTCATTCAAATGCGCTGAAAAGTAAAGGATAATAGCTTTGATGTGCGACGTAGTTACAGATTCAAAAGCTTGTCGCTTTTGTATTCGACAAGCTTTTGAATCTATAACTCACGGAATAACCTACGTCGCACATCCAAAGCTATCATTTTTTACTTTTTAGCGCATTTGAATAAAAGCTTGTCTTTAAAAAGGTGTTTTTATTAATTATTTTTTTAAATGTGTTACTTTCATGTGGTTGATATGATATATATTTCATCGATTTGCCATTCCTGTATTTCATATGAATGGTTGTATGATATGAAATACAGGAATGGCAAATCCATCACTAATAAAATATATACAGTAATCAATTCGTAGAATCTGTTAGTTCGTTCGTGGTTGAAATAAAGTTTCAAAATAAATCTTCGTTTCATGAATCAAGAACAAAATTAAAGTTCTTATAAAACAAGAATAATAAGTGAAACACTATAAAAAACACATTTTATTTTATCTAGGAAAAGTTACAACTATAGACAAAACAATAATAAAACTCTGAAAAACAACAAAATTAGAAACATTCTTCAGTCTTATCATTGAATCAACCAAAATAAAAACGAATCACATTTACAACAAACCTTCAATCATTTTGTTCAATTATTAGCACAAAGCATGTATTATATACCTACTCGGTCTCAGTAGGTATAAAAAATACTCCAGTTTGATGATAATCAAGAAGAACATGTACTTCCTACTTCCTCAAATGGTGATAGAAAATGGAAATAAGTATCAGTTTGTGAAAAACATTCTGCAACTGATGGATAGAAATAAGTATCAGTTCGTGAAAAGCAGCTTATATTTTACCTTGCAGAAGAATATTTCTAGGAATTTCAGCGTCAACTCGAATAACAAATCATTCTTTTTTCGACGTTGAGTCCATAGTATAATTTATATCATTAATTTTCCGATGACAATAACAGTAGAATAATTATTCTGAAATTATTGTGTGGTTTGCAATAACAAGAAATACATGTGTCAACAATAAACTTTTATTTTCTGACAAATGTCGAAATTGGAGAATGGTCATCTCATCAGTCATCTGACGATTGTGGGCAGCGCCTCCATGCGCGACTGGCCGTACCAAAAACTTGGTGGTCAAGATCGCCAATGTTTCAAACAGTCTCTTTATTTTTAATTTGTCTATGAATTGATCTTTGTGATGAAATTAAAGTCTGACTGACAATATGACTTTTTACTTTCAAAACTATCAATCTTGACATCAAAATATAACATCAGTAACAAACAGAAACGCAACATGACGACTCAACAGGAGTACTGTTAGTTTTTTTATTTGGGTTCATAAAAATTGGTATTTGAGGTCTTTGTTACGAATGAATAAATACGTGTTTTGGTGCTTTTAGAAATTCATCCCCTAAAGGAGAGAAATGCGGTGTGAAAGTTTGAATGGGGGTTCCGTTACTTTTTGAGTTGGTATCATGAAAATTGGTGTTTTGGCTCTCTGTTACAAATAAAGAAATCATGGTAAACCTTATTTGAAAATTCCGGCTCTAAAGGGCTGAAAAGGGGTAAGTGAATTTGTAATAGTCGTAAGAAAAATAACTCCCGCTGTCAAATCAATTATGCCACCTAAACGACATAACAAGATAACGAGAAACTGGATAACGGGATACGGGATAACGAGATAACGGGATAACCGGATTAACGGAAAATGGGAGAAAGGGAAACGGGATAACGGAAAGCTGGCAAAGCTACAGACATAAGCTGTATGGAGCAACACAAAGTAAAATATAAACAAATATAAATTCTACGCGGACGAAGTAGAGCGTATCAGCTATATTTATACAGAGTGGGCCATTGAAAACGAAACAGCGGCTCTGTAGGTCGGCAGAACCGAATTATATAAAAACGCTCGGACACGTCAACTACATTTTCGAGGGGAACATCGTTCGCGATGAAATTCACCCGAAATACATTCCATCCCTCGGAGCTGTGGCCGCCACCCCTAAATCTTTAAATGGCAACATATAGCAAGTGAACCTCATTTTAAAGGTATTTTCCTTCTCAATATCAAACAACAAAAATAAATTAATTCTATCGATTTGTTTTCGAGATATAGGAACTTGAAGTTGGGAAATAAGTGTTTATTCACTCAATCAATAGAAATAACATCTAACAATGCAACTGTTTAAAGATAATTATCATTGTCAAGGAATTGAATGATCTAACTGTTTACCAACAAATAATATGCAATTCCGTTTCAAATTTTCATTTCATCCTCATTTACTTGATCGATTTTTTTTAAAGGTTTTTAAGAATCGATAAAAATACGTTCTCTGATTGAACGACATTAGAGTGAATTACTTGACTAAAGCTGCTGAATATATTTCCGCAATAATGGTGTATACGATCGCGGAAAGAGTTGAAATAATAACAGTGCGGTAACCGTACAGATAATTTGTTCAATGAAACGAATCCAGATGAACTTGTTACTAGAAAATACGTTCTAGAATTAGTGCAAAAATTTCGTCAAACTGGATTAGTAGCCAACAAGAAACGAGACCCAGAACGTGAATTTCCGTTGAGAAATGAAGATGTTGCTGAAGTTCATGAAGACCCAACATTGAGCACAAGGTAATTGGCTGTTGTGTTACCAATATCAGTAGAACCAGTATCCGCCGAATCCTGAAACATCATAAATTCCACCTCTACAAAATACATTTGGTACACCAATTGAATGAAGATGATTTTGTGAAATTATGACTACGAGAATAGATGCTGATGATAATTTCCTTTTCAACATCCGCTACATTCTTTTAGAATTTGACTGTGAATCGTCATAATTGTCGTTATTGGTCAGATGCCAATCCACATGTTTTCCACGAAGTACATACTCAAACTCCCCAAAAACTCAATGTCTGGGCCGGTATTTTTGGGGACCGTTTGATTGGATCAGTATTTCTCGACGGTAACCTGACAGGAGAAACTTATTTGAAATTATTGAATGAATATGTTTATCCACAATTAGTAGACATCATTGAAAATGACGATCGTTACCATGAAGATCACTTGATATTTCAACAAGACGGGGCACCTCCACATTATGCACAGCCTGTTAGGGCGTTTTTGGATAGAATGTTTCATGGAAGTTGGATTGGAAGAAGAGGCTCTATAGAGCCAGATCTCCAGACTCAAACCCACTCGACTTTTTCCTTTTTACTCGACCAAACTGATAAACAAGGGCACGTTGAAAATAGATAGACATTGCAAGCCCGGGAATGCTTATAAATAAAAAAGTCAACCTTTTACAACGGAGCTATTAACAAATCATCACCCTCCGAGTTACGCATATCTGAGGAATTCCTCAGTAAACAAAGAAACTATAAATTATAGGTTTTGACAGCTCGCTAAGGGCAATACGACCACAAAAGAGATAAATCATTAATTTTTTTATACAGTTTTTCGGCTACCGTAACGAGCCATTAATTACTAAGAAGGTGATTTATTATGACAAGTAGAAGATAACTACGTTAGAAATGTTACCCCGCGAGCCAACAAAGCAATACATGGAAGGGAGATCCTATAAAAGCGCGAAACCCCGAACAAAGATGATGATTCGGTCAACAGAAGTCGTTTAAGTTACATGTCAGCTCAGAGTTGTTTAAACTTGCATTCGATTAACATTTAGTGCAGAAAGATGAGAATGCTCAAACTTTCACATAGTAATCATATAACAATATAACATATAGAAGTGCGGTAGCTATCAACCGAGTAACAGCTTTTGACTAGACAGTCATCAGTCCATTGACAAGTAATAATTTTACAGTGAAATTGCGAAATTATTAAGGAAGATAATTCCAATCAAGTCAAACAGGAACTGCACGAGTAATGAATTCGCAAGTGAATACCCAGTTAAACAGTATTTACTATCAATAAAAATTATGTTATCAATGCGTCAAGATCGAGATAAAACACCGAAAACTTTCAACCAATAGTTCATGCTCTCTTTGAAAAACATTACTAATACAACTATAGTCTGATATGCAGTACGATATAAAAGTAAATAAACAACTCTCGCGGGAATAAATAAAATAGTAATACAACTAAACTAATATCGTGTAAAACAAATATCGAGTGGATGAGTGTTGAAACCTGATGGTCTGGAGTAATTTCATATATTTTTCTGGATTTATGTTTGGGCAAATTGAATCAATTATAAGTTTTATATGTTTTTTAATGTATCTCCATATTTTATGTTCCCATATTTTTTTCAAATAATATTTATCAACAGTCTGTTTAACAATTGATGGCATTTCTACTTATATGCAGTCCACTTGACTTTGAGAATGCCAAAAACTGACCGCATGTAATCTCAACTGTTCTCTGACTATTTTATCATGTATCAGTATATAGAACTGATAGAAATGCTATGGTACTATTATAAAATATATATGTTTATTCTAATGCTTTTCCAAGTGCATTATTTAATAATCTTTCCTAGATCGGTACATGCTTCTATCTAAACGCCCCACATTCCCTGTATTAAGAGAAAGGGACATTCTTGAAGCCGCTCTCGAGAAATAGTCTCGGTTCGACCATCCTCAGACTGTCGATGCTCTTATTACTCAAGTTCTCAACCTAACAACAAAGGAGCGATCAATTCATAATATTTGAAAATTCCTTAGCGTTTATTGTGTTCCCTCTATAAGAGGCCAGTGGCGTAACACCGGGTACGATGATAAACTCCTTGGGTTGTACTCCGGGACGGCAATAAACTTCGGATGGCAATAAACTCCGGTGATGAAATAAACTCACTGCTCAAAAGCAGTCATCCTTCGTGATATACACTGCACGCCAACAGCGATGGAACCACTCATTTTTCCTGAAAATTATCTATTTTGCCCCCTAATATGATTTTCAGGAAAAATTGGTGGTCTCATCGCTGCTGGTGTGCAGTGTATATCACGTAGGATGACCTTTTTTGTCCAATGAGAATAGTTTCAATGTATCAATCGATCCTGAAAATTTCATGATTTAATGACACAAATTACGGAAGATAGAGGGTGTTACCATGAGAGGTGAAAAACACTGTATATAATTTATCCTCATTATTCGACCTCAAAATAAAAAACTGGGATATTTCTAGTTCTAAAATATAAAAATAATGTAGTATTATTCAATTTCGAGATATTATAGAAAAGGCGGTACCTTGAAAAAGTCAAAAATTTTAATTAATTTCAAGTGAAAAGATCAACTTTGGAGACGCAGAATGCTATCGTTATGTAATCGCAGAGTGCCACTATTATAAATTGTAAAAATGTTGAATATGCGTCTTCTTCAAGAATTCGCACGATCATAATCCATAAAACTCCCTGTGTAATATATTACTGAAAATTCAATAAATATCACAAACTGTACGTTAACATAAAATGGTCAATGGTATGTGGCATGATAACATTTTGAGGGTTATTAGCACTTCTCTAGAACGCGTTAATTTGAATTGCTTTGGAACTCTGCTTTGCGAGATCGCAAGATTAACATTCTGTGCATATTATTGTCCCCAAAGCGAAGTCGCTGGTACTCATACAGTGCGGTCCATAGGTATGGAATAAATTCATTTTTAGCGTTATTATATATTCGTTTAACGCCTCTGAAAGGGATGTCGTGTGGCACCTTGTTCAAAAGGATTTTTTATTCTCTGTTCAGCAATATCAAGATTTTCAAATTTGGTGCAATTATAACAGAAAATTTATTTTGAAAATGTAAAATTTTGACACTAGATAGAATGGAGGAAATAATGTCACATAATGTTAAGCAAGCATTTTTCAATTTATTTTACAATTGAATTGAATGTTCAAAATGACCATCATCCACTTCTTGACAACAAGCAAGTCGATCTTGGAATTCTAGTACATTTTGTAGGACCTCAGGTGTTATGTTGTTAATTACTTCCGTTATCATAACTTTTAAATCTGCAATATTGTCTGGTCTATTGAAATATACTTTTGATTTTAAATAACCTCATGAGAAGTAATCGAGAGGAAGTAAAATCGGGGGATCTAGGCGGCCATTCAATCGTTCCACGTCTTCCAATCCACCTATTGGGAAAAACTTCGTTCAAATAATCCCTAACAATACGTTTGTAATGCGGTGGAGCTCCGTCTTGTTGGTACCAAATTGATATATCTATTGCATTTGGAACATTAACATCAGAAAAAAAAAGTTGAGAGATGTCAAGGGACACCCGGATGGAACAAAGTTCCTTTCGATTAATTAGTGAAGGAATTGTAATGTTTTTTTTCTAAGTTATAATAATATTTTTTTTATTATTAACCAATATAATGTAATATAAACTCAATCAGTAGGCTCAATTTTAGTACATACGCATTGATATTGTAATATTAAAATATAATTTGCTCTTAAATTTATTAAAGTTATGACGCGTACACTTGCTAAACACACAATAATGGAGAGATTATAACGCGTATGACTTGGTTAGCAGCACAATAGTAAAGGGAGGTTATAATGCGTACTTGCTAAAAATACATAAGCATTTATTATTGTCTGTATAAAATCTCACTTACCTAACTCCATCAGCAATATCCGGAACTTGTGCAGAAACACTGTCAGGATTCATTATTGTTATTATTTTTCATTATTATTTATTATGTACAAAAAACCTGTATACACTAAACAAAAATAATCGTCGCGACACCACACTGTTCAATGCGAAATAGAAAGACGAAACGAAAATAACTGGCTTGCTTTGAATGAGAGAGAGAGAGAGAGAGAGACAGACAGAGAAACATGCGCACGCCGCACGGCTTACAACTACAGCAGAAAGTGTCGTTACAACTTTTGGTCTTAATTTATTCCGTCTAGCCCCCTTTCGCAACGCGCGATAAGAAACTTCGTTCCAACAGTCTTTTTAATGTAGGCTATAAAAAGTTCATAAAAAAATCTATATAAACATCACCATCAACTGTGCCTTCAAAATAATAAGGGCCAATAATTTCGTTGTTAATGATACCAGCCCAATTCCATTTAAATAAAAAGTATCTTCATCAGAAAAATCAATTTTGTTTATGAACTACAAATCTGCTTCCATTCTGTCCATCGTCAGTTCACAGAATTGTTGCCTTCTATCAGGATCATCCTCATTCAACTCCTGAACCAACTGAGCTTTATAAAGATGGTTTTTTTCTTTATGTAAAGCTCTCAATATCGATGATTTATTTACATCATTGTCGACGGCAAGTTGTCTACTTGTCATATGCGGATTCTCCTGAATCGCTTACAGTACATCTAACTTATTTTCCTAACATGAATCATTTTTTGGTGTCTTGAACGACTTTTTCCTGACGTTTAGCAAAACAGATAACAAAATACCTGATTATTTCTTATGGAATTATTTAAAATCAAAAGTTTATTTCAATAGACCAGACAATATTGCAGATTTAAAAGTAAGGATAACGGAAGAAATTAACAACATAACCCCTAAGGTCCTACATAATGTTGTGCGAGAATTCCAAATCGACTTGCTTATTATCAAGATGTGAATGGTGGTCATTTTGAACATTTAATTTGATTGTAAAATAAATTGAAAAATACTTCCTAAACATTATGTGACATTATTTCCCTCATTCTACGTAAAGTATCAAAATTTTACATTTTCAAAATTAATTTTCTCAGTTATGATTGCACCAAATTTTGAAAAACTCAATATTGCTGAACAAAAAATGAAAATCTCTTTCGAACAAGGTCCCACATGACCCCCTTAATAATACTAATAATTCAGAGAGGGTGCAAGAAGGAGGTTATATTTTCCTACTGTAAATTGCTAAATTCACAATAGAAATCGACCTGTTTCAGGTTTTTTCAAACAAACACATAATAACGCTAAAAATTAATTTATCCATACCTGTGGACCGCACTGTATGTTACTACCAAATGATGATCTATTCATCATATTGAATTCCCTGCGACTGACTGTGACTGGGTTATCAATTATTAATTGATACCATGTGTGCTGCAGGTATACAATAATTGAAACAAACTCTGTACATCAATTCACATCACTTCAGAACACAATTGGTCTAATCGACAAGTTGAAAATGGTCTAAAATAGAGATACTGCTCTTAAAATTATTTGTGATAGCTCATTGGATCTGGAATAACGCCTAGAAAAATGTGCCAGAAGCGTGAATTAGCACATAAAAAATTGCAAAAGTTATAAACAATTAAAGGTGAAAAAAAATGGCATTTTGTTTTTTGCCAATATTTCATAAACTATTAATATTTAAAAAAATTCTGAAGGTTCTGAAAGAGGAAGAAATTTCCAATAAAAAACATCGAACTCCCGGAACTCTATCTCCATTATTTATAATTTTAATTTAACGCTGAAAATGGGTCTCCGCGCGACATTTTTAGGTTGCGCGCGCGGCGTCAAAAGCGAGTACGACACATTAATTAATTTATTTAAGTTATTAAATATTTCTTTTAAAATTTGAAAAAATTATGGTGTATTCTGAACACTATAAATAGTTCATTCCCATTGGGAATTTTACTCAAAGTTGATTTTTCAACAAGTTAAACGATTGTTAACTAACAAAATTTTCTCGAACTTCTGTCTTAATTGTAAATAAATTTTTTTTTTTAAATAATTGTTTTGCTTCGTAGAGCCTTTCTTATATACATACCCAACAAGATCACGCCATAAGATTTAAAAAAATATTCATACTTTGTTTATAATAATTTTTGTACTTGAACAAACAAAAAATCCAAGTAATGTTGTTAAAAATTTTTTTTTCCTTATCATCATATCGTTTTTAAATCAATACAAGATATAAATTGATTTGCAAAAAAATAATTCCCGCTATTTGTTGATAAATTTTTAATAAACAAATTGATTATTTCGATATTAAAAAAAAATTATCATAAATATTATGATTAAAAAAAATCCTTAATATCAATTTTCAATTGTTTATAATATTTTTTATATTTTTATTGTTTAAATAATTAGTTGAGGGATTTTTTTTTCTGAAAATCATAATTGACACCTTTAAAAACGAAAAAAATGTTTTTTTTTATCAACAATTCCATTTTTATTAACTTACCAATTTGTTATACACAAATTTTTAACTTTGTTAGATTTTTTTCTGAAACTTTCAAAATTTACAACAACCATATACCACAAAGTATAGAAAAAAAAATTCTTTTTTTTTGGAAATTGGAATTGGGAAAAATTGGGAATTTTTTTTTCTATACTTTGTTGTATATGGTTGTTTTTGTAAATTTTGGAAATTTCTTAAAAGTTAAAAATTTGTTTATAACAAATTGGTAAGTTGATAAACAATGGAATTTTTTTGTTACTTCATTGTCAATTATGATTTTAAGAAGAAAAATAATTTCTCAACTGATCAATCAATCAATTAAAAATTGTTATTAGGGAATTTTTTTTCAAAAATCATAATATTTGTAATATAATGAAGTTGTGAAGAAAAATTTTTCAAAATTTTTTAAAAAATTAAAAAGGAAAAATTTTTTTTTAAACAATTTTTCTTGTGTTGATAAAAAAACGATAATATGATGATTAGGAAAAAAAATTTTTTTTAACAACATTACTTTGGATTTTTTAGTTTTTGTACAAAAATTATTATAAACAAAGTGTGAATATTTTTTCAACTTTCATGGCGTGATCTTGTTAAGTATGTATATAAGAAAGGCTCTACGAAGCGAAACATTTTTACGACAATTATTTAAAAAAAGAATTTCATTTACAATTAAGACAGAAATTCGAGAAAATTTTGTTAGTTAACAATCGTTTAAATTGTTGAAAAATCAACTTCAAGTAAAATTCCCAACAGGAATAAATTATTTATAGTGTTCCGAATACACCATGATTTTTTCAAATTAAAAGAAATATATTTAATACCTTAAATAAATTAATTAATGTGTCGTACTCACTTTTGTGGCCGCGCGCGCAACCTAAAAATGTCGCGCGGAGACCCATTTTCAGCGTTAAATTAAAATTATAAATAATGAAGATAGAATTGATGTTTTTTATTGAAAATTTGCCTCCTCTTTCAGAATATTTTTTTGAAATTTCTCAAATATTGATAGTTTATGAAATATTGGCAAAAAACAAAATGCCATTTTTTTTTCATCTTCAATTGTTTATAACTTTTGCAATTTTTATGTGCTATTACACGCTTTTGGCACATTTTTCTAGGCGTTATTCCGGATCCAATGAGCTATCACACATCATTTTAAGAGCAGTATCTCTATTTTAGACCATTTTCAACTTGTCGATTAGACTATATGCACAATTCAAAATTATAAAAACAACCTGAGGATATTTTTATTTGACTCGAAAAACAATCTTTTTGACCAAGCATTGCAGTAGGTTGATAGTAGGCCATGGAGGTTGATTAACGACTTTTCAACTCGTCTAGCGTATTGATTTCCATAGAACGACTGATATTTGAAATTTATTAATTTTCAGATCCGTCAGCTGAAGTCATAGATGAAACACGATCAAAAATGGACTTACCCACAGTAACAAATACTATGAATTATGGAAAAACACTTTATCTGTTATTGACTACATTATTGATCATCCTACTTTTTTGGTATGCGCTGTTTTTGTGGGGCAGAAGAAGAATGTATGAATCTGCCAGCAAATTGCCTGGACCATTCGCTTTTCCTCTAATAGGATGTCTTTATATAGTCATGAAACATCCAAATGGTAAGATTTCTGAATTATCCCACATACCATCCTTTTTTCCAAATTATACAGATAATTCCTGTCTTTCATACCACTTACAATGAAGAAGGTATAGGTATAAGCACTAGCACGACTTTCTAGCAAAAAATCCACTGTGTCAAATCTCTGCATTATCAAGCAGTTTTTGTCGGATGTAATGGACAAAAAAACGGTAATTTAAAAATTCAAAGAACCCGACTGCGTAAAAAGTGTACTTAAAAAAAATGGAAACAAGATGACCAGAAAATATTGTCAGAAAATTATGTTTTAAGTGGTTAACTATTAGAATATTGAATATTAATAAATTAAATTTCAGTTATTTCACACATTGGTACCTATATAGCATGGATCCAGTAATTACAAATTACAATTACACTCCTATCATTACCATTGAGTATGATACCATGTCACATTATAATAAGTTTATCTGTGAAATAAATTGTGAAAAATATTTCAATGTATTGCATCAGAATATCCGGAAGCTCCAGGATCCAGATTTATTTTTCTTTAGATGGATATGATTTATTATATAGTGAAGGTTGCGAAAATAGAAATGATGGAGTTATGATATTTATCCTAAGTCAGTATAATTATACTAGTAAAATAGTGATTATTAGTGACTGTAAATGTATTGAACTGGAAATAACAACTCCTAATAAAAATAAACTATTGATCACTGGCATATATAGATCTCCAAATGGGTGTCCTGAAACGTTTGTAGACTATTTGGGTACCTAAAACAAACATGAAAAAAATGAACTTAAATTTGTTAGATAAGAATAGATAATGATTATATGAACGTAATGAGTGAATACAACTTCTGCTCAATTATCAACAAAACTACTCGTGAACAAAATGATTCTGTAAGTTGTATTGATCATTGTTCTCTTAAAAGCACAATTACTGACATACAAAACGAATGTCTACCGTGTATAATAAAGACCGACCTTACTGATCATTATACAGAAGTAATAAATCCCCCCTTTGAAAAACATCACTTACAAAATGAAAATATGTCAAGATACAAAAATTTATTAAGTACGAGAATGTTAAGAATGATCTAGTGATCTTCGACTGGACAAGGTTTTATGATATCGAAGATACTCAACAGGCAACAACCTATTTCATTGAAGTGCTCCAAAAAATAATAGAAAAAAAACACTTTAGTTTAACAAAAAAAAAGTGAAATCGGCAGAAAATGTTGGATGACAGCTGGTTTACTCCGCTCCATAAATCACAAACATTTTTTATATGTAAAATTTAACAAAGATCTGATTAGGTATGGGGAAGAGTACTGAAATTATAAAAATTATCTTAACCTTCTGATAAAACATACAAAAAATTATTATTATGAAACAAAATCAATAAGAACAAATTAAATACCAAGAATCTCTGGAATACAATTGATGAAATAATCCCGTCGAAACGAGAACATGATATAAAACAAATACTCAAAAATGATAAAATTGTAAAACCAAATTTGGATATCGTTAATACGTTCAACGATTACTTCGCTAGGTCTAGTGATGGCCAATAAAATAAATCACCGGGCAATAACGCTGAGCACACCTGAAACAACTTCTCTTTTTCTAGAACCAACAACCCATATCGAGAAACAATTATTGCAGATTTCAAATCCAATAAGGCTCCTGGATACGACTTGATTAAAGCGTAAACTTTAAAATATATTTGAGCTGTCGGAATTGGCAGGAGTGCGGTCAGTGTTTTGAAGAAAACCAAAGATTTGAAGTAGTCGACGTTTCGAAATTTTTATTGCTTCATCTTCAGGACTCTGAAGTAAAAATCAACATAAAACATATTAACAAAATCATACATGTTTAAATTGAGTCATTGAGAGGTTTCAGATTGAATATAAGATCGTAGGACAAAGGTAAAAGCTAAAGAAGCCAGGACGGGGCAACCTAAACACCTCGTATCTAAACCTGATGAGGAAAATCGAAGACAAATTTTGAATCAGTTTTCAAATTATTAGCATTCCGCTTTTTCAATGTCATGTTCAGGATTATTTTTTTTTCGGTTTCTATTCCTTCTGTGTTTTTTTCTATAACTATTGAAAAAGGGAAGAAGAAGAAAAAGCAGATAACAGACAAGCCTCACTTAGTATTGAGAACTCACTCGTTCAACTT
Source organism: Gonioctena quinquepunctata (assembly GCA_018342105.1). NCBI lineage: Eukaryota > Metazoa > Arthropoda > Insecta > Coleoptera > Chrysomelidae > Gonioctena > Gonioctena quinquepunctata. Next base: position 244,081 of record JAFIRS010002042.1, on the reverse strand, counting down.
CATGTGTTTATCAACATGTGCTTGTATTCATACATAATGTCGATTATGTATTCATATGTTAACAAGGAAAACCACTTTTAAACTCTGTAACTAGGATTTCTTCCATCATTGTTTTCATATTTTGTTGATGTGTTTATGTCCTCTCATTTTAACTTAACTTTTTATATACCTGAATTCTTATGTTAACAAGGAAAACCCTTTTAAATGTAAGTACCATTACTCTGTAACTAGGATTTCTTTCATCATTGTTTTCCTATTTCGTTGATGTGTTTATGTCCTCTTATTTCAACTTAACTTTTTATATACCTGAATAACATTGCTCCGTCCTTGCTTCTTTAGCTTTTACCTTTGCCCTACGATTTTATATTTATTCTGAAACCTTTCAATGACTCAATTTGAACATGTATGATTTTGTTAATATGTTTTATGTTTATTTTTTTTTCAGAGTCCTGAAAATGAAGCAATAAAATTTTCGAAACGTTGACTATTTTAAATATTTGGTTTTCTTCAAAACACTGACCAAACTCCTGCCAATTTCAACAGCTCAAATTATTTCAACGGTCGCCATGCCATTCTTTCAATATACAGAGTGGGCCATTGAAAACGAAACAGCGGCTCTGTAGGTCGACCGAACCGAATTATATAAAAACGCTCGGACATATCAACTACATTTTCGAGGGGGACATCGTTCGCGATTAAATTCACCCGAAATACATTCCATCCCTCGGAGCTGTAACCGCCACCCCTGAATTTTTGAATGGCAACATATGGCAAGTGATACCCCATTTGAAAAGTATTTTCCTTCTTAATATCTTACAACAAAAATAAATTAATTCTATCGATTCGTTTTTGAGATATAGCGGGAACTTGAAGTTGGGAAATCACTTCTTATTCACCCAATCAATCAAAACAATATCTGATAAAGCAACTGTCGCGATAATTATTATTGTCAATGAACTAAATGTTCAAACTGTCTACCACCCATTTCCATACAATAGTACAAGTTCTGTTCAAAACGAGACCTCACATTTCGTAGCATTTCCGGCGTTATTCGACGGCATTCTCCAATAATTCTCCTTCGTAAAACTTCCAGAGATTCTGATTCGGTTGCAAATATTTTGTTTTTCAAGTGACCCCACAGGAAAAAGTCGAGTGAGGTTAAATCTGGAGATCTGGCTGGCCACTCTATAGAGCCTCTTCTTCCAATCCAACTTCCAGGAAACATTCTATCCAAAAATGCCCTAACAGGCTGTGCATAGTATGGAGGTGCCCCACCTTGTTGAAATATCAAGTGGTCTTCATGGTCGTCATTTTCAATGATGTCTACTAATTGTGGATAAACAAATTCATTCAATAATTCCAAATAAGTTTCTCCTGTCAGGATAGCGTCGAGAAATACTGATCCAAGCAAACGGTCCCCAAAAATACCGGCTTAGACATTGAGTTTTTGGGGAGTTTGAGTATGGACTTCGTGGAAAACATGTGGATTGGCATCTGACCAATAACGACAATTATGACGATTCACAGTCGAATTCAAAAAGAATGTAGACTCATCAGAAAAGCAGATGTTGAAAAGGAAATACTCATCAGCATCTATTCTCGTAATAATAATTTCACAAAATTCCTGTCGCCTATCAAAATCATCTTCATTCAATTGGTGTACCAAATGTATTTTGTAGGGGTGGAATTTATGATGTTTCAGGATTCGGCGGATACTGGTTCTACTGATATTGGTAACACTAGCCAATTTCCTTGTGCTCAATGTTTGGTCTGCATGAACTTGTCCTAAAAGTGCAACTTCAACAGCTTCATTTCTCAACGGAAATTCACGTTCTGGGTTTCGTTTGTTGTTGGCTACTGATCCAGTTTGACGAAATTTTTGCACTGATTCTAGAACGTATTTTCTAGCAAAAAGTTTATCTGGATGCGTTTCATTAAACAAATCAGCTGAACGGTTACCGTACTCATCATTCTTAAAAAACCTTGTTATTATTTCAACTCTTTCTGCGATCGTATATACCATTATTGCGGAAAGATATTCAGCAGCTTTAGTCAAGTAATAGTGAGTTTATACAGCAAGTAAAATAAAATAAGAAACAAAATAAAGTAATTTAAAAAGTTAAAACTACACAACATCCATAACAGGTTTATACAGAAATAAAATAAAATAAGAAGTAATATAAAATAATAAGTAAAATAAAAGATGGTTAACTTTTATCTTTTATTTTATTTTACTTGACAAGTTGTTAGGCATATGTACATATTGAATAATTTAGACAAATTGACGAGATAGGATGATACATGATATGATATAAATAGCAGTCGTCATCATATTTTTGTTTTCATAACCGGCAAACGGCGTGTTCACTGGCATTTTTTTAAATTTATTTTTGTCTTTGAATGACTAGATTTTATAATATTGGTAGTGTTGTCAACAATGGCTCATATTTCACTCAATAAACAATAACAGGGACCAAATTTTCGAGTATTCATCATTGAAGTTTGAGGTGACAACATAAAATCCCAAATTTCGATTGACAGCTTTCTTACTTTTTACATTAATTTACTCAGCTCTATAAACACTCTGAAAATTATTACTTCTTATTTTACTTTATTTTATTTCTTATTTTATTTTACTTTCTGTATAAACTCACTTTAATTCACTCTAATGCCGTTCAATCAAAGATCAGTTTGACAGTGATAGACGTCCACAATTGCGATTTGTCGAAATAAATCATCTCGTACATGTTTTTGTTGTACTCGCATTTGAGTCGAATTCGAGAAAACGTCTTTTTATCGATTCTTAAGAACCTTAAAAAAATTTCGATCGAGTAAATGAGGATGAAATAAAAATTTTAAACGGCATTGCATGTTATTTGTTGGTAAACAGTTAGATCATTTGATTCCTTGACAATGATAATTATCTTTACCAGTTGCATTGTTAGATGTTATTTTCATTGATTGAGTGATTATTTGGTATCTGTCTCCTCACTTCAAGAGGGATTATAAGCAGAAATCAGACTCTGAGGCCACACGCCATCCAAGGTATGAATCAATTACCATTTATTTCGGATCATGGAATTATGCTTCTCCTTTTCATGTATTAGGCCTTTTTCCAATCCGTCATTGGGTACACTCTCGGGAATTCCGCGTTTTGTATATGAAACGTTCTGGTTACTATAAACTTTTTTCATTCTCCATTCAAACTGGGTTAATTATCAACGTAACTATTGTACAAGAACCTCCGCTTCTCCACTGAGCTATCCAGTGTTCTACCCTACGTTTTAATACTGGCCAACAGGTAGATCACTATGAACGTTTAATACAATTTATTATTAGAACACCTAAGAAATCACTATACTAGCTTCAACTCTGCCAGAAAAAACCGTATCACTTTACCTGTTAATTATCGACCTATCTCATTAATAGCCACTCTGACAAAAAAAATCGAAAAAGTAATGAAAGAACGGTTGGTTAAATATTTGAATAAATTTAAGTTGTTATCTGGAAAACAATTCAGTTTTAGAGACGGAAAATCAACAAATGATGCCATTATCCACCTCTGTAAGTGCATATACCAATCAGTTTATGATGGAGACCCAGCTTTGTGTATATTCCTTGATCTCTCCAAGGAGTTCGATACAGTTGATCATGTTCTACTCTTAGAGGCGTTGGAGAGAGTGTGGATAAGGATAACCTCAAAATAAACGTGAAAAACTCTAATAACGTTTTTTTTTTAATTTTCATTCCCTGCAAAAAAAATTGTTTTCTTTTTTTATGGAACTTGGTAAAAACGTTTTTTTTTTGTGTTTTAAAAGGCTAATTTTTTTAAAGCAAAATATATTTTTTTATTGTATACGAATTAAAGTTGAAAAAATGCCTAATTTTAAATAGAAAAAATTGGTTTAAAAATTTTAAATTTTCTAACTTTATCAGTGCTCATTTATTTCGTTGAAATCTCGACTTAAAGATAGCAAGAAAAAAATATATTGTTCGTATGGAAAAATATCGTTAAAAATGCAAAAACCAAAAAAACACTTTTTCATAACCGATTTTTCAATAATCTTGAAAATTTCTTATTTTTTATTGCAAATAAGCGTTGAAATTAATAAAAAGATCAATTTTCATGTAATTTAATGTCATTTACCTCTTTACCTATGAAGTCTGAGTTTGTTGACTCATCTTAAGAAAGAAGTTAGTTCCTTCATCAGTATATCCATTCGCACACAACTGATCCATCTTAATACAATATCAACTAAAACTAGCCAGAGAAGTAAATGAATACAAAAATTATAAAAAAATTAAGGACAATCTTTTATATATTCTAATGCACTAAAAAGAAAAAAAAATTCTTACATTGTTTGACCTAGGTTAGTCTGTGAGTAACAGTTTCAAAAGCTTGCCGCGGATACAAAATAGGTAATCTTGCGCGGCGAGATTTTGAATCTGTTACTCCCAGCATAACCTAGATCAAACAATGAAAGAAATTATTTTTTCTCTTTCGTGCATTTGTAAATGTGAAAGCTTGTCTTCAAATTGTTTATAATTTTTGTATTCATTAACTTCTCTGGCTAGTTTTAGTTGATATTATCATTAAGATGGATCAGTTTTGTGCGAATGGATGTACTGCTGAAGGAACTGACTTCTTTCTTAAGGATGAGGTCAGGCACAAACATTGCCAGGCATCTCCCATTGAATGTAAATGACATTAAATTACATGAAATTACATTTTTATACCCACATGCAATGTATATATAGAGTCCGCCAAAATCTTGAAATAATATGGAAAAAAAAAATTATTAGTTTCTCAGAAAATTTCATTTTTCATCAAAATTGGTGCATTCAATTAGACTGAATACGTGCATACCCGTTATTATCAGTGCATACCCGTTATTATAAGCGGGAATCGGGCGATATTCTAAATTCACTATAGAGTAAAGTGACATTACTATGGAAAATATCGAAAAAAGTTGTTTGCAATCAAAAGATATTCCAGTTATCCAGTTTAGTCTACCAATAACTAATTTCAATAACTGCTCCAGTCAGGCCCTTACTTCCGAAGCTCCGACCCATTCGGAAGGGCGTACTGGTTACATAAACCAATGACCTCTCCCCACATCCGCGAGGTGAGAGATCATTGGGTCCGAGAATCATGTGTCCTGAGCAGACGTAACGATCCGAGAATGACTGCCTTCTGCATGCGGCCGGCTAGAGATTCTGCCGATTTACGGCATGCCGGTATAATTTCCAGGTTTGAGAGTAGCGTTGGCATCATTCCACCAAGGGCCCCTATAATCAGAACCACTATCTTTACAGAATGGTCTGGATAGAGTCTACGGAGCTCGAAGAGTAAATCTCGATACTTCGTCCGTTTCTCATCCTCTTTTCGCACGATATTTGTCTCGCCCGGAGCCGAAAACTCTATAACGTATATCGTTTTCTGCTCGCGGTCGATGAGAACTACATCAGGCTTGTTGGCTTGTATTTGCCTGAGGGTGGGGAATGAGTAGTTCCAATAAATTCGGCACTTCTCATTCTCCACAACGGACTCAATATCCCCCGGAGCGTATGGCAGCACTCGTGTCTCATCAATACCGTACGAGTGTCGTAAATGGTAATACAGCACTCGTAACGCCGCGTTATGACGATGGATATAGGCTGAGACCGCGTATGTTATACATGCTGACAGCAAGTGCATGATGGTCTCAGGCGCTCCACGGCAGGCCCTGCATCTCGTGTCAGGGACCTCTATACCCATCACGCGGCTTCGGTAGACGAGAGTGTTGAAAACACCGTCCTGGCAAGCCATGATGAATCCCTCAGTCTCCGACTTGAGTCCACCTGACCTAAGGAATGCAAAGGTCAGTCTTTCGGATAAGCCGTGGTCTTCAATATGTTTGTAGAAGATTCCATGCATCGGCTTATCCTTGTGGAGCTGCAGATGTACAGTATTATCTGCAACTCGGTGATAGAGTCTTGGATTTCCTGCTCGGTGTCGAATACAAGACCGAGTTCATCGTCTGCACGGATTGCTGTCTTAAAGAGAAACCCTCCTTTTCCTGTGATCTCATGGTCTTTGACCATGCAGAGAAGTTGATCCAAGCTCCTGATGACTTTACAGGCTCCATCCAGCACCATCCTGTAGTGTAGATACTCCAAACTCAGAAGTCCACGGCCTCCTTGTTTTCGGGGGAGGTACAACCGTGGAACGGACGATTTCGGATGCAAACTACGATGTAGGTGCATTATTTTGCGAGTCTTCACGTCAATTCTACGCAGCTCTTCCAGCGTCCACTCCACTACCCCAAAGGAGTAGATTAGTATCGGAACGGCAAGCGTGTTGGTGGCAGAAACTTTGTTCATGCCCGACAGTTCTGATGACCAGATCTGCCGGAGTTTCCGCTGATACTTGCCGCGGATAGCGTTTTCCACCACCACTACCTCTTGAGTGCAACGTTGTTGCACTCCTAGGTAGGTATACGCCATTATTTTTCGATGTAAATTTTTTGGAGCTAATGGGTAATGTTGCCCCTGATAAAGGGTTGGAATGGTACCACCTAATCATCTTACCAATCCTACTGACAGACGACTCAATACAATAATTTTTGTTTAAACAATAACCTGAAAACCATGCATTTCAGTGCAGCAAGTTCAAATTACTTCTGTAAGTTTGGAACGTTATTTTTCAGAACCTGATCATCAAAAAATAATAAGTCAGGGTACCATTGGAGAAAGAATTAAACGCCCATCAAAATGATGCGCCACTCGATCCCCCTTCCCATTTGAGATTCTAAGGGTAACATCCAAGCCTTCTAAGGGGTTGAACAACGAGGGCTACAAATATTCATTGAAAGTGCCCCCATTGAAACTAAAATTGACCTGGTTTTTCAATTACTCATATTAATTACTGGAAAGAAGATATTGAGGGTGGGAAATTTTTAAATTAACACCCTGTATATACACAGTGCGGCTTTTTATATTCTCCCCCCCCCCCTTGATAACTCTTGAACGGTTCGACGTAGAACAATAAAAAAAAGGTATTGTATGATATCACCGATCCTACTTTATTAAATAAAAGACATTGTGATTGCCCGGTAGATGGCGAGGGGCACCTAAACTTCAAAATTTTGAATAGCATGGGGGTCATGTGGCACACCGTTGAAAAGATAATTCAATTATATTTCCGAACATCTATTTTTTTTTTCATTTCGTTGATTATGTGTCCTTTGCGGTTTTTTATGGTATCCCCCACCCCCTTATAACTTTCGAACGGTTCGTCCATATTGAATCCATATTGAAGTAAACAAAAGACACTCAATTCACTAAATGATTCTCACTAAACTGGGTTTACGAAACCACGACACGTGTTTCGCTATACAATAGCCTTTTATAGCTTTTTCAAGAGATTATACCCAAATAATACCCAACTCATTTATTTTTAATGGCCATAATTATAAAGCGTATTATTTATCAGATTTAGTAAACTGATAAGCAAGCAGAAACCTAGAAATGCCCATTAAGAAATTGCATCATTTTGTCGATGTTTAAGAATTTCTAATGTAACAATGATTATATCATTACTTAACTGCTCTTTATATTATCGCATTTGCATAAGAGTTTCATTCTACTTCTACTAGTATTATTTTGAATTTGGAACATTATCATAGTTCGTGTACGTCCTATCGAAGAGAAAACTGGAGTAATCTACATTTTTGGTGAGGCCCGTGGGAACTACCATGCAGCAGAAAGAATTTTTAACGAAAAATTCCCTGATCATCCAATAACTGGAAAGTATTTGAGGGAACTGGTTGAAAAATTCGGTGATATCATTCAATACCTTTTTTTTTCGTTGAAAAGGGAAACATTCTCAATTGAATATTGATAGAAATATTTTTCTGTGAATTGAAAAATAGATGTAGTTCAATATCCAGCGTGGCTTTAGCCGGGGAAGTAGTTGTTTTCTGTTAGACATTCACAAAAAATATCTTCATTTTGATCGTGGATTTTTCAATTCACAGAAAAATATTTCTATCAATATTCAATTGAGAATGTTTCCCTTTTCAACATGAATACCCCACAAGAGGTTATCTTGACGATGGAAGATAGTGACTAAAGTTTATCTTTCAGTCGCAGATGATTCCACATCTGATTTTATGAACATCCTGTTAATATTTTTTTTTTCATTGTTCTACGTCGAACCATTCAAAGGTTAAAGGTTAATAGGGGGGGGTATAGAGAGCCGCACATATGCCTGACATTCCAAATGCACATTGAGGAAAAACATATCAACGAAATAATAAAAACAATAAGATGGTTGGAAAAATAATTGAACTATCGCTTCAACGATGTGCCACCTGACCCCCCCATGCTATTTAAACATTTTTATGTTGATGTTCCCCCCCGCGCCATCTATCGAGCAATCACAATGTCTTTCATTTCAAAAAGTAGTATCGGTGATATCATACAATACTTTTTAATTGTTTTCATTGTTCTACTTCGAACCGTTCAAAAGTTATGAGGGTGAGGGGGGACCATGAAAAGCCGCAATGTCACATATCAACGAAATGGAAAAAACATTAGATGTTTGGAAAGATATTTTAATTATTTTTTCAACGATATGCCACATGACCCCCCATGCTATTCAACTATTTAAAAAAAAGTCGATGTGCCCCCCCCCTCCTTCCGCTTTCTATCGGGCAATCACAATGTCCTTTATTTCAAAAAGTAGTATCGGTGATATCATACATGTTGTTTTTCATTGTTCTAGGTCGAACCGTTAAAAGCCGCAGTGTATATACAGTGTGGTGCATAGATATGGAATAAATAAATTTTTAGCGTTATTATGTATTTGTTTGAAAAAACCTGGAACAGGTCTATTTCTATTGTCAATTCGACAATTTACAGTATGAAAATAGTACCCCCTTCTTGCACCCCCTCTGAATTATGAGCACCCCCTCAAATGAGAAGGAGGGTCGCGTGGCACCTTTTTCGAAACGTATTTTCATTCTCTGTTCAGTAATATTGGGTTTTTCGAATTTGGTGCAATCATAACTAAGGAAATTTATTTTTAAAATGTAAAATTCTGATACTCTACGTAGAATGAAGGAAATAATGTCACATAATGTTTAGGAGGTATTTTTCAATTTATTTTACAATAAAAATGGAATGTTCAAAAGGACCACCATTCACTTCTTAACAATAAGCAAGTCGATCTTTTGGAGTTCTCGTACATTTTGTAGCACCTCAGGTGTTATGTTGTTAATTACTTCCGTTATCATAACTTTTAAATCTGCAATATTGTTTGGACTATTGAAATATACTTTTGATTTCAAATAACCCTATAAGAAGTTATCGAGGAGAGTCAAATCGGAGGATCTAGGCGGCCAGTCAATCGTTCCACGTCTTCCAATTGGGAAAAACTTCGTTCAAATAATATCTTACAATACGTTTGTAAGACGGAGCTCGTCTTGTTTGTACCAAATTGATCTATATATTGCATTTGGATCATTAACATCAGGAAAAAATATTTTTAATGTAGGCTGTAAAAAGTGTATCAAAAAATCAAGATAAACCTTACCATTAACTGTGCATTCAAAAAAATAAGGGCCAATAATTTTGTTGCTAATGATACCAGCCAAACGTTAACTTTTTTAGGATATTGTGTGTGAGCCTCTCACATCCAATGAGGATTTCTTCTGCTCCAATATCTACAATTTTGTGTATTAACCGTTCCATTTGAATGAAAAGTAGCTCCATCAGAAAAAACAATTTTTTTTATTAACTCCAAATCTGCTTCCATTCTGTCCATCATCAGTTCACAGAATTGTTGCCTTCTATCAGGTTCATCCTCATTCAACCCCTGAACCAACTGAACTTTATAAGGATGGTATTTTTCTTTATGTAAAGCTCTCAATATCGATGATTTACTTACATCATTGTCGACGGCAAGTTGTCTACTTGTCACATGCGGATTCTCCTCAATCGCTAACAGTACTACATCTAACTTTTTTTCCTCATCCAACTAAACATTTCGACCTGGTTTTCGAATAGTTTTTACAAGTCCAGTTTCACAACATTTTATTTTTATTTTGTTAAGTGTAGACTGTGAGACGTGTTGACCAGGGTATTTATTATTAAACATTTCACAAACTTCCTTTTGAGTTCTTGTTTCATTACCGCATTCAATCATAATTAAAATGTCTATTCATTGAGTTTCGGATAAATGAGCAATAGTTAAATCAAATACACCCACAAACATTTTTTCAATCACTGACGTGTAAAATAACAGTAGATTGACATTACATTATTTATGTAAGTTTTGTGAATAATTTTTTGGTGTCTTGGACGACTTTTTCCTGACGTTTAGCAAAACAGATAAGAAAATACCTGTTATTTCTTATGGGGTTATTTAAAATCAGAAGTATATTTCAATAGACCAGACAATATTGCAGATTTGAAAGTTAGGAAAACGGAAGAAATCAACAACACAACCCCTGAGGTCCTACAAAATGTTGTACGAGAATTCCAAGATCGACTTGCTTATTGTCAAGAAGTAAATGGTGGTTATTTTGAACATTTAATTCAATTGTAAAATAAATTGAAAAATTCTTCCTTAACATTATGTGACATTATTTCCTTCATCCTACGTAAAGTATCAAAATTTTACATTTTCAAAAAAAAAATTCTCAGTTTGTTAATTTGTAAAACTTAATATTGCTGAACAGAGAATGAAAATCCTATCCGAACAAGGTGCCTCATTTAAAATATTTGAGGGGGTGCTCATAATTCAGCGGGGGTGCAAGAAGGGGGTAATATTTTCATACTGGAAATTGTCAAAGTGACAATAGCGATCGACCAGTTCCAGGTTTTTTCAAACAAATACATAATAACGCTAAAAATAATTTATATATATATATATATATATATATATATATATATATATATATATATACAGTGTCACACATGAAGTTCGCGACATATGGAAGTTTTTTTTATTAATAAATATAATGGAAATTTGACTTCGCAGTTAGTTTGTGCTTGAAAAATGAGTGAGAAACACCCTCTTTCCTTATGTCATGTGCTACTCTAAACCTGTCAAATTTGAATTTTTTTTCGAAATTCTGAAGTTTCGTAAAATGCCAGAAAAAAAAGTTGCTTGGTATCCAATTGTATACCTTTGCCACAAATTTGGACTCTCTACTGTCACTTCGACTTTTTTCCATTTTTTTTTATTTTTCGAATCTTTCGCTCCACCGATTCGAACGAAACATGATTCAAATTTCATAATTTTGATGAATACGAGACTTCAATGTTATATCTTGCCCAGGAAATACCCACATTGGCCTGTTACCAGAAAAAATAATAAATGCACCCCCAGAAATTCGTCTTTGTTGTTGCAAAGTTCATCTAGTTTTTTCATTTCATTGTTAAACTGATTCGGATTTCCAATGTATGGACGTTAATATGTTAGTAATCGAATAAACGAATTTCTCTCCATTCTTATTACACTCGTATTTCTTTTTTTAACAGATTTGTATCCCGTTAGCTGTAGATGAGTTCGAAATATTTTGATGTAGTATACACCCAACAATGTGACTGTTGGATGTAAACTGTTAGATGTAATTTTCGAGCAAATAATAATTTTTCGCAACGTTTTTTTAATTGATTTCATAAAACTCATATTCTTCATTATAGTCCTTTCATCCACAGACTTTGTGGCATTTTTAATATATAGGGGATTTATGTTAGCACAACACTCCCGAATGGTATTCTCTAAATGTTCTTTGTTTGCAAATGGTCTGTGCTCATACACTTTTTGTTTAAGATAACCCCATAGAAAAAAGTCCATTGGAGATAAGTCCGGTGATCTTGGTTGCCAATAATCTTCCCAATCTCGTCCTATCACTTTGCCCCTAAACATCTGACTGAGACACTGTTTCAGTTCTACCGTTTGGTGGATCGGTGCCCCGTCAAGCTGATACCACAAATTTCGTCTAACACTTAGTGTCAGATTATCCAAAACTTCAGACAACTGATTCATAATGAAATTTCTGTACATGTCTGCGTTAAATTTTTTTCTAAAAAAATATGGTGCAATTATTTGGTTATGTAATAAACAACACCACACATTTGTATTGAATGAATATTGGTCACGGCATTCTATTATAAAATATGGATTATTGTTGAAACACTAGCGACAATTTTGGGAACTAACTTTTCCGTTCGACGTGAAAGTTGCCTCGTCTGTCCATAAAATCCTGTAGGGAAATGTGATATCATTTTCTCTCTCACCTTGAAACCAAAATGAAAATCCCACTCGAATATCGAAATCTCTTTCTTTAAGAGTGTGTATGAACTTTGGCTTATAGGAATGGAAATTATTTTTGTGCAAAATTCTTCTCACAGTTTCTCTGCCAACCCCTGAATTTTCGCTAATACTCCTAATATTAGTTTTTCCGTTTTCAACAACGCTCAATCAAACATTGAGTTGTTCTTCTTCATTAACCTTATTGGATCATGTGGTTTCTTGAAACGATTGTCCACAGAGCCAGTTTCTTTGAATGTTTTCAATATCCTTCCCACGGTTCTAATGTGAATATTTCTTCCTGGATGCCGGTGATTGAAAATACAAGCACATTCTCACCACATAAAAGAACGATTTCCACTTTGTCTTGTGTGGATAACATTGTACATAAAACTTATTTGTGAATTATAAATGTACGAAAATCTGTACACAAAACAACTCGATTTATTAAACGCAATAATTTGACATTAACCAAAACAAAAAAATTGTTTCAAAAGCCTACTAAGGGAAAATTTTATTTCGATTCGATCAATTGAACTATTTTCTTCCCGAGATGTTGCATTAGTCTTGAATTGTTTAAAATCACGAAATTTTATATCATGTTTAGTACGAAAGTCTTTTGAATAGTTATGAAACTGTAGGTCATTGTTTAGTTTACAGAAAAGTATGATATTTCGGGTTTGTTTGTAAGTGAATTATTGGTCAGAAAAATAATCAAACTGGATAAAAATCTATTAAAAAAAGAAATACGAGTGTAATAAGAATGAAGAGAAATTAATCTATTCGATTACTGACATTTTAAGGTCCATACATTGAAAATCCGAATCACTTTCACAATGAAATGAAAAAACTAGATGAACTTTGCAACAACAAAGACGAATTTCTGGAGGTGCATTTTTGTTTTCTGGTAACAGGCCAATGTGGGTATTTTCTGGGCAAGATATGACATTGTAGTCTCGTATTCATCAAAATTATGGAATTTGAATAATGTTTCGTTCGAATCGGTAGAGCAAAAAATTCGAAAAATTAAAAAAATTGGAAAAAAGTCGAAGTGACAGTGGAGAGTCCAAATTTGGAGCAAAGGTATAAAATTTTCTTTGGCATTATTCGAAATTTCCAAAAAAAACTGATTTATTTTTTATTTTTGAAAAGAATGTCAAATTTGACAGGTTTAGAGAAGCACATGGCAAAAGGAAAGAGGCTTTTTTCACTCATTTTTCAAGCAAAAACTAACAGCGAAGTCAAATTTTCATTATATCTATTAATAAAAAAAATATCCATATGTTGTGAACTTTATTCGTGACACTGTATATAGATATATAAATATATCGAAAAAACATTCCTCATTATTTTAATAATATAATTACGAATTTTATAAATTATCAAAGTGATCCCCATTTATCGCATTTCTACCATCGTTTTTTTTTCCAGCTTATTTCAGCACCTTGATTAATATGTTTGATACTTATCCGGGATTATTCAGAATTTGGTGCGGTGTTCGCTTGTGGTATTGCGTATCTGAACCCAAACATTTTCAAATTCTCCTACCAGTTTGTCTGAAGAGAGAACCCATCTATGAGAATGGAAAAGATATCGTTGGTGAAGGATTACTACTTGCACCAGGTATGTATATAAAAATTGTTATTTTCTGATGAACACATTGTGTATATTATTGTTCTACTGTAAAATATCATCCGCCGACAATTTTACTTTTCTTGACACTTTTTCTTTCCCAAAATGAATGAAAGTTATGCACTATTGCCAATAACAGTAATATTCAGAATATTAGTCATATGTTTTTCATCGACGGGAATTCTGTCCAAATGAATTTGCAGTATGAATTAAAGCAGTGGCGTATCCAGGAGGGCTTCTTCATCCTCCTTCCAAAGATCGGCTCAGTATACGACCCTGAATGGAAGGTAGAATATGATCAGATGTATAACTTCATATACCTACCCCACAAATGAACTTTTTCAGAATCGAAGTTATTGGACGTCGGACAATTATTTCATATCAGTGGTGATGCGGCAACATGCCCACAGAAATACATCAATAGCAATAAACCACAATTACAGTACACGTCTTGAAAATAATTCTTCCGTTATACCAAGACCGAAAAAATTACCTCACAAAGAAGTTACGCCTACCTGGGACCTAAATTATATAGCTTGATCCCTTATAAAATAAAACAATTCCATTCTCCCGTTATTTATTCAAGTCAAAAATTAAATTAAATTATAGTTTAAAAAAAATTAAAAAAACAGGCTTATACAGGGTTATTCATTGGGAAATGCGCATACAGTAAGGGTAAATAGAGGACACCGAGGTGCTTCTAAACAATATATTTTATGGGTTTATCGTTCTTTAAAACCAAGATACAGGGTGATTTATTAATTTCCCCCATTTTTTCAATTAATCATAACTTATGAACCACCCTATACATTTTTGTAATATTTGGTTCGTATGTTCTTTGTCCACAGTGGTGTCGATTAACATAATAAAAATTTGTCTTATTCCAGGTCCGGCATTAAAAAAATCAATAAGTAGGTTTCGAGTCAAAACAACACCCTGTATATCAATATTTTAAAATTTTATTTAGAAATGTGGAAAGAGCAGAAAACATAAATAAGACTAAATGTATTTGGTGTTTCCGCATACAACTTTTTTACTTATTAACTTGAGTCAAATCTAGATGTTTCGATAATGAGGTGGCACAAAATCGATTTTTTTCCCCAAGTGGTAGTTCAGCTTCAATCCACAAAATCATCAACTATTTCTTATTCTACCAATTTCTGGATCCCAACCTTATTAAAAAACGAGAGGACATGTCCGTATTTGGGACAAATTATTATTAACAATGACTAACTTTCAAACACCCTGTGTGCGTAAAAAAATCATAACATTTGTTCTACATTCAAAAAAAATTATAAAAAAGAGAAAAAATGCCCATTTCCAAAAAAGCATAACTTTATTTTAAACAAAAATAACGTTGCAACAAATTGTATTAAGTTAAACAAAAAGAATTAGACACCTAAAAAAATTGTATTATTTACTAACTTAAACAATACGTACGACGGCTTGATTTTATTATTATTATTATCAAGAATGCATCAGATCTAGCTAAAAAAATAATTAGACGCGGATAAAGAAAATTCTACTTTTTATTTATTTTCTGTTATGTTTAACCTTTGAAATGTAGATTCGTTGCAACGTTATTTTTGTTTAAAATAGAGTTATGCTTTTTTCGGAATGGGCATTTTTCCTCTTTTTTATATATTTTTTTAAACCGACGAAACCAAAAAGGAGAAGGTTCTCTATTCGACCCGTATATTTTTTTTCCATCATATTTTTTATGTATGATCCCGCATAACTTTTTACTGAAGCGTCCGATTCCCATAATTCTTCAGTGGATAGGGTGTACTTCGAACTTGGTCCCATTTGAATTCAAAAGATGAAATTCACCCCTAAGGGTAGCGAAATGAAGGATATTGATCACTCACCCTCTGAATTCTGGTCCGTTAACCGATTCTATCAGGCATAACTTTGTACTGGGTTCTTCGATTTGGATGTTTTTTTTTTAATAGATAGGATATACCTTATATTTGGATTTCGAAAGGAATTAGCCACCCTTACGGGTAGAAAAATAGGGGATAATTGATTTTTCACTAGTGAACATTGGCATACACATACGTAGTTGACAATGACAGATCGCTACTGACATTATTCTTGTTTCACATCCGTCAAAATCAGTATATTTTATGAGACGATGGAATGATATACAAAGTAATGGAATAAACTAACCAGAACAACGAAAATAATTTATATAACAACAAATAGTAAAAGTAGATAATCATATCATTTAACTGGTAATAGTTGAAACAAACTAGCAATTGAATTAGGTGAAGCGTAAAATGATGGCAGCGAGATGCACGGCTGCGTTTTGATGACTTCTTTCATAGATAATGATCTTCGATAATTGTTTGTTTGGCGTCGACTCAAAATCAGTTACTTACATTAGTTTAGGAGCTCAATTATCATTTAGACTAAGAAGGTTTATTTTATTTTTTGCTTTTCAGTTGATTTTTTCGTCGGTTCAATTTTTTGTTAAAAAGTTTTTTTTTTTACTTTTTAGTTCCGTATTTCATCGTTTTGATTTTTTGTTAAAAAGTTTTTTTAATGTGGCACAGTGAACAAATGTTATTATAATTTTTTTAACGTTTTTAACGTTTTGACTCAAGTTATTAAGTGAAAAAGTTGTATACAGAAACACCAAATACATTTAGTCTTACTTATTTTTTTCTGTTCTTTCCAAATTTGTGAATTAAATTTTAAATAATATTGATATAATAATATTGATTGAATTTTTTTATTATGTTGATCGACACCACTGTGGACAAAGAACATACGAACCAAATATTACAAAAATGTATAGGGTGGTTCAAAAGTTATGATCAATTGAAAAAGTGGGGAAATTAATAAATCACCCTGTATCCTAGTTTTAAAGAACGATAAACCCATAAAATATATTATTTAGAAGCACCTCGGTGTCCTCTATCTACCCTTACTGTATGCGCATTTCCCAATGGATAACCCTGTATAGCAATAAGAAAGTAAAAGTTGAAAATAAGAATACAGTCATTGACCAAAAATTTTAATCTTTTGTAAAAAAGCGTGTGGTGCTCTTTACTCACTTTTCATAATGATATCGAGATATCAGCACCCCGCGCTTTTTTACATAAGAGAAAATTTTTTGGTTACCTAATTCACACTTATTATTTTAAACTTTTCAGTTCTTATTGCTATATAAAAAACTACAAAACACCAAGGGAGAAAAACTCGATTAATTTTTCCACATGTGGCGAAAGTAAAAAAAAATTAATTCTTCAATCTTTCACTCGGGGTCTACTATCACTATTACTAGAATTTCAAGGTCAACATTCAAAAGACGCACCAGAGCTGATTCCGCTCCTGAACTGAAGCAGAATGGCGAGCATTTCATCTTCTGACATGGATGACAGTTGTCCAAATTTGTCCTAAATTTTGATATTTTAAGGTAGTTGTCGTGAAATCCACTTCCAATCAGATTTCGTTTATATTCATACCACTTTTAGTTAACATTATTACCTGTGTCATATTGAATTTTTGGAATCATTTACCATACCGAAAGAGTTTAAGGCTTCAAAGTTGCAACGTAACACGTAATCCCTATAGTGAGCTACCGCGGACACCATATTCTAAGGCATAACTAAAAATCCCCCATTCAGATCTTTTTGAAAAACTAGTATGTTATTGAAAAGTAACTAATCTATTTTATAGAAGAAATTAAACACGTGTAGCCATACAGTAATGAAATGTAAATTATTTTTTTCTGGCGATCTTGGGGAGAATATCAGGTTATAGCTATGAAATTATTGCTTTGTCATCGGTTTTCAATACGTGTGCAAAATTTCAAATAATATGGACGTCTGGAAGTGGGTGAAAATTAATTTCGAATATTCTATTACCTACATTCATACATATATACAGGTAAAGCTAATAAAGCGTGTGTGAAAATGGGTGACCTACCATTCACGCCTTGTCATTCATCAATATAACGACATGAAAAGTTCATACCAAAGTTAAAAAAAAGAAACAATAGCAAACTGATGACACAATATTGAATGATATCACCGATAATACTTGTTGAAATGAAAGACATTGTGATTGCTGCTCTCCCCCGCGGGGGGGGCACATCAACTTGTAAATTTCCAATAGCATAGGGGGTCAAGTCTCTTTTCAACCATCCCATTTTTTAAATTTCCTTTTGCATGAATTGGCATTTGAAATGTCAAATATAAAGGCGGATCTGAATGGTACCGTTACCTCAATAACTTTTGAACGGTTTGATGTGAAACAATGAGGCATGAAATTTATTGAATGGTATTACCGGTCCTACTTTTTGAGAAAAGATACATTACAATGACTCGACAGAGGGCGCTGGGGGGACATCAACTTGAAAATTTCGAAAGTCATAGAGGTGGATTTGCACATCGTTCAATTTTTCATTCAACTACGGTTGTTCTACGGAATCACAATTGCGAGTGCGGCTTTTTATAGCCTCTCCCTCACCCCTCACCGTTAACTTTTGAAGGCTTCGACACAGAGAACAATGGAACCAAAACCAAACTGAATACCGATACTACATTTTGAAATATAAGACATTGTGATTCCTCGATATATTTTGCACTATTAATGAGCCCAATTTCACTCTCAAGCGTACGTTTAGTGATCACAACATTTATCATTTCAAAACTTTACTGTTACGTGAATCTTGGGACTTCTCAACAACAACAACAACGTCCACTTCGACACAAAATGTTCCAAAAATCTACACCTTATTCCTTGAACTATTTGACAAAGCGTTTCCGCCTGTTTCACGGATAATCAAAAACACGAAACTTCAGAAAGGTAAACCCTGGATAACCCATGAAATCATCAATGAAGGTATACTACTTCGTGATATTTTTAATCTGAGCGGGATACAATTTGATGGAGCCATTAATAAGCAATATAAATTTATCTTGAAGAATCATAGAATGAAAATTGACCCTTCCAAAAAAGAGTACTTCAGCAACAAATTTCTTGCAGCTGAGAAAAAATCTAAAGTTGCCTGGAATATAATAAAACAGAATTCGACATCCTTTAATGTAGACAATTGTTTACCGACTTCTTTTGAAACTGAAAATGGAATTCGGGTTCATGATTTTTTTGTTGACTTTGTCAAATTACTAATCAATGATACTAAGCCTGTTGGTGTTCATCACGACATAAAAACAAACTATTTTTTTCTTCTTCCAGTTGACGAAACTGAACTTCTCGATATTATTAAGTCTACATCGTCTAAGAACTCTAGCGGCATTGATGAATTGCCTGGTACAGTTTTGTTGTCTGTTGCTGAGCTTATCATCGAACCACTTACATACTTAGTGAATTTATCATTCCTTGAGGATTAATTTCCCTCATGTCTCAAATACGCCATTGTTGTTCCTGTTCTCAAAAAAGTTATAAGCACTCAATCTCCAACTACAGAGGTATGGCATTGCTGTCTTCGTTCTCTAAATGGTTCGAAAAATCCTTTCTGAACAAACTTGTATCCTTCTGTAATGAGTATAACTTACTCTCTGAGAGCCAATGTGGATTCCAAGCTGGTTAATGAACTCAAGATGCTAGTCTTTCTCTGGTCAACAATGTTTTATCCAAATTTGATAGGGGTGAAAAAACTATTAGTATTCTTTTTGATTTGTCTCGTGCATTCGACACCATCAGTCATCAACTTCTCCTTGATAAACTTCACGACCTTTGTGTTCGTGGTCAAAGTCTTAAATGGATTGAAACTTATTTAACTGGCAGAACTCAATCTGTTGAGGTTAGGCTCAAGTCGAGCACATATTTTCCTGAGAATCGTAACATCTCAACAGGTGTCCCCCAAGGTAGTGTCCTGGGTCCTACTCTTTTTCTTTTATTTGTAAATGACATCTCTAATATCAATCAATCGAATTGTACTGTTCAGTTTGCTGGTGACACGTCCTTCATATTTAGTTCTGCTCTATGTGAAGGGCTGGCTGATCAGGGTGGTATTACAGTTGCAAATATGCAAAATTACTGTACCAGGAATGGCCTTGTACTTAGTAGCAACATACGATTACCATTGTTTTCTCTCTTAGAGAAATGGAATGCAGATTATTGGTAAGAACCAATACTAAATCTAGCGTACAGAAAAAATCAGTTAAATTCCTAGGGTTGAACCTTGACTCACAATTATCCATATTGACTCTATTTCCAAAAAATTATCCAAACATTGTTTCGTTATTTGGAATCTCAGAAATTCTGTCCCCATCAATATCTTACTAAGCTATTACTATGCCTATGTTCACTCAAACTAAATTATTGCTTGGTCTGCTACGGTAACTGCGGTAGATGAAAATGATTTGTTGATTTTCCAAAAAAATATTAAGGGCCATGTGTTTAAAAAAATTTGGTGATTCTTGTAAGCAGTCATTTATTGAGTTACGGATTCTAACTGTGATATCCATGTATATTTTGAATTGTGTTACTTACATTAAGAAACACTTCCACGAGTTTCAGCAAAGAGATTCTACTCGTCTTGCTGCTGGTAATACTCTAAGACAAAATTATAATTTAATAGTTCCTATTCACGAATTAACTTATGTAGCTAACGGAGCTCATATCGTATCTATAGAATTATATAATAAACTTCCAAAATTCATTAAGAAAATTTTTAATCTAATTTATTTTAAAAATAGTGTTGAAAATCTTCTCTACAAGAATGCCTTCTACTCAATAGATTAATATTTTCAAACTGATCTGGCTGCTTGACATTATGAATGTTTGTTTGTGTACTATTTTATTGTTTATACTATTTTTTACTTGTTTTATGTGATTCTCTTCTACCACTCTTATGGAATTCTCACATGTACATCTAATTTTTATGACTTAATTTTAACTGCCATTTTTTTTTTATCGTTTTTGTATTTGACTATTTCCATGCTTGTAAAGTCTCAGGAAATGGAAATATTGTATTGTAGATAGCGCGGAGGGGCAAATCAACAAATTTTTTTAATGCATGAGGGGTCAAGTGGCACATCGTTGGAAATATAATTCAATTCTCTTTTCAACCATCCTATTTTTTTTGTTTAAACGGTTTTAAATGCATTTGAAATTTTGTTATACCTGACATTTCAAATGCATATTGCGAAAAAAATTATTAACGAAATTGAAAACAAACTAGGTTATTGAAAAGATAATTGAGTTATTTTTTCAACGATGTGCCACTTGACCCCCCATGCTATTTGGAATTTTTATGTTGATGTGCCCCCGCGCCATCTATCGAGCACTCACAATGTCTTTCATTTCAAAAAGTAGTATCGGGTGATGTTATTCAATACCTTTTTTTTCATTGTTCATTTATCTTGATGTCGAGACCCATAGACTATGAAGACAATTTTCACTTCTCACAAGGTTCGCCTTTTGGTGATTTGCTTACTATGACTAGGTCTTAGAAGTTAATAAAATGTTCCGCATTTTCGACATTTTGCGCATTATCATGCTCTTCATATCCTGATATGATATTATTTGTAGTCAGTGTTATTTTATATGATTCTAACATTTTTGTTATTGGGCTAGTTTTACTCTCGCTACCAAGGCTTGCCTTGATGAGTATTATGTATTCACCATACTTCATTCACTTTTCATTCCATTCTTGTAATGAACTTTTTCATGTTACTTTTTGGGTGAATAAATGAATTATTAAACAAACAAAAAAAGAGTACAGTACCTTTCTTCCCATATTTATGTCGTACGTGGGGAGAGAAGCCGTAGGTCCTTCTATACTAGACACGTCCATAACTATTGAACAAAATGCCCTTTATGTATGCCATACTCATGCTCCGCGAGGATGATATCGATGACTCGCGGTCTGTGGCTGAACAAAAATATATAGTGTGCCTCAAAAAGTTGTCGAAAATGGAAAAAGATTCATTTCACATTCAATAACAAATAGTCCCACTAATTTGTTTGTTGTTTGTTTAAAAAAAACTTTTATTTTTCAAAACTACAATGTAATCTTTTTTTTCAACTTGTGATTGTAATGTATCTAGTAACTAGAAAGTCAAATATTTTTATTATTACTTTTATTTTTTATTTCATATATATATATATATATATATATATATATATATATATATTGTACAAAATTTGTCTCATGACATGATATAGTGGATATTTTCTTCCAAAGAGAAGAGCCTGTAACGGTTCGGAATTCAACCAAATCAAGATATATTCATGAAATTAAAAGTCCACGCTTACTTGTGAAATTAATGTGTTTATTAAAAACACTTTTTAACAAAAAATTAAACCGACGAAAAAATCAACAGCAAAAGCAAAAAATAAAATAAACCTTTTTAGTCTTAATGATAATTGAGCTCCTAAACTAATGTGAGTAACTAATTTTAAGTCGGCGCCAAACAAACAATTATCGAAGATTATTATATTACTTTGAAGAAGTAATCAAAACGCCGATGTGCATCTCGCTGCCATCATTTTACGCTTTACTTAATTCAATTGCTAGTTTGTTTGGCGCCGACTCAAAATTAGTTACTCACATTAGTTCAGGAGCTAATTATCATTAGGACTAAGAAGGTTTATTTTTTGCTTTTCAGTTGATTTTTTCGTCGGATTAATTTTTTATTAAAAAGTTTTTATTCTTAAATTGTTTGTGGCTGGAATCTACCAATTTCTTACTACCTACTTAATTTCTGATTACTTCCAAAATACTTACTTACCTAGCTTACTTCAACTATTGACTGTTAATTAATATGATTATCTACTTTAGATATTTATTTTTATATACAGTGTGGCCAATTTAAAATGGAACCACCCCTGTAGAATACGCTTTTTTCAATCAATTTGAATTATTTTTTTTATAATTTCAAGCATCAAAAATTGTATTTTGACAAAAATCTTCACAACTTTAGTTTCATTTCCAAGGCACCCTATGGTTTTTTTTCTTTGTCAAAAACGGCAAAAGTTTATAAGGCAATTTTTTTTCAAATTTGACTCCACCACTCGATTTGTAGTCTATAAATGAAAACCACCAAAATTTCATACAAAAATATTGGTTAACAACGAAGTTATAACAACTTTAAATTTGGAAACAAAGTATTTGATTATAATTTTTATTCTGGCAACACTGCCGATACAAAGAAGATCACCAGTGAACTTGTACAGTGAAAATCCGAAGTCAATAGCTCATTCCGTTCTACAGTTATAACTCCTGAAATTATGGTAATGTGTGCGATTTGAGGTTGAAGCGATATTGTAATAAAAATCTGACTACGCCACTGGATTTGTGCCGAAATTACACCTCAACAAATAAGAAATAGTGTAAAAAATATTCGGAAGAGATACGATGAATGTGTCGAACTAAATGGAGGTTTGGTAGAAGCCACAAAAATTCAAATATTCAATTTTACAGTAATGTTTATTTATTAAATTAGTTTTTGCTTAACGACGTTTTATTGTGGAATAAATACTTTAAAACTTGTTTCTGTTCATTTCGTTTTTATCGGCTATGGAAGAATGAACTACTGTATAACTTGAAAATGAATTCCAAATTTTCTGTTCTTTTCGAATACACTTATAACCTACACTTGAAGAAATGATTTTGAGGGAATATAATTCACAAATCCAGTGGCCTAGTCAGATTTTTATTACAAAATCGCTTCCACCACAAATCGCTCACATTACAATACTTATAACTGTAGAACGGAATGAGCTATTGACTTCGGAATTTCACTGTGCAAGTTTACTGCTGTTCTACTTTGTATCGACGATGTTGCCAGATTTTAAATATGTCTATAATCTAAATTAAAATTAAAATCAAATACTTTGTTTCCAAAATTGAAGTTGTTGTAACTTCGTTGTTAACCAATATTTTTTTATGAAATTTTGATGGTTTTTATTTATAACGACTACGAATCCAGTCGTGTAGTCAAACTTGAAAACAAAAATTGCCTAATGAACTTTTGCGGTTTTTGACAAAGAAAAAAAACCATAGTGTGCCTTGGAAATAAAACTCAAGTTATGAAAATTTGTGTCAAGATACAGTTTTTGATGCTTGATGTTGAAAAAAAATATTCGAGATTGATTGAAAAATGCGTATTCTATAGGGGTGGTTCCATTCTAAATGGGTCACACTGTATTATAAATTATTTTGGAAAAGTTCTGGTTGGTTGATTTTATCACTTTTTATATGATTCCATCCTTTCATAGAATGTAATTATTGTGACGGATGTCAACTACATATGTATGCCGATGTTAACAAGTGAAAAATCAATCATCCCCTATTTTTCTACACGTAGGGGTGGATTATTCCATCCCAAATTGGAATATGATCAACTATGAGGTATACCCTATTTGATAAGAAAAGAATCATCCAAATCGGAAAACCCACTACAAAGTTATGCCTGATAAAATCGGTAAACGGACTAAAATTCAGAGGATGAACGACCAGTATCCTCCATTTTGCTTCCCTTAGGAAGGATTTTTTTGTTCAAATTCAAATGGGACCAATTTCGAAGTATACTCTATTCAATGAAAAGAGAATCATCGAAATCGAACTGCTCTATGAAAAGTTATGCGTGATCATACATAAAAAAATATACGCGTCGACTAGAGAACCTCCTCCTTTTTGATTTCGTCGGTTGAATAGTGATAATTATCCTGATAATAGTCATTAGCCTTATCGATCTTGGAAGAGGGCCTTGTTCTTCCGAACAACTGCTTGGTTTAGATCGCCCTTCTACTCCGATTATCTCATGGGGGGTGTTACTGAAAAATAAAACAGAAGCTGATTCAGATTATTGTTTTCTCTCCTCACCTTTGTTAGTAGGGCTCACCTTTTCCGGAGAAGTCATTCTATGGTCGCAGACCAGGATTAATCGATTTCTCAACTTCATCAACAGATTTTATGATATCTACAATGAACTCTCTGATTTTGTTCAGGTTAGAAGGTTGTTAGAGAGGTAATAGTCCAGCAGAGATGGGTAGTGAATGGCTTGGTAATAGTTTGTATCGGAAAGTTTGATAGAACAATGTCATCGGGGATATTTTCCAATCCTCCAAATTGTCAAGTTAATTCATCGTCTAGAGACATCAGTCCACTCTCCTACCTTTTCTCTTTCCTTCTTGGAAGTTTCCATGACCCCAAAAAGACCTTTTGAGAAGAAAAATCTGATTTTTGCAGACAGATGTAAACATTGTAGTAAATAGGTTTCGAGGTAGCGGGAATAGGACACAATGAGTAGTCTGAATATCAAATTGCCGACGTTTCGACGTTTATTTGACGTCTATATCAAGGCTGAAAATACATTAAATGTTTGATATCTCATGTTAATAAAAACATGATTGTTAAAAGTTAACACACAAGGGAACATAAATATGGTAAAAACAACAAACAACTATCACCACATGGTCACCACATATATAATAAAATATAACAAGATACGAGAAGTGACATAAACCTCGTAACCTATTTCTAATTGTAGTAAATTTCAACGATTTCATCTCATTTTCGCGCCGACTGTTCTGAGCGGGATCTTGTTCCTAGAACTATGATCTTTGTAAACGAACAATTCACAATTTTTTACGTAAAAATATGTAGTAGTTCTGACAGAAGAAGAAAATTTCATAGATTTGAACTTTGACATTTAGCGTGACACAAACATTCCTTAACCGCGCCATCTACTAATGAAGTTCTAAGCATAATTTAACGCCATTCATTTGTTGTCCCCCAAAAATTCTAAACGAAATCGAATCAGTGAATACACCAGTGTTTTTAGGCATCTTAATACATACGAATGTATATCAATATATATAGGGTGAATATGTACATGAACAAATATATAAATATTATAGTATTGTAATAATTCAAGTCCCCTACGATACTGATGAAAACGTCTCAACATTTACAGGTTTCGTCATTGAATCTGCTAACATCTCTCCTGTAGGACAATATTCAAAAACGATTGCTTTCGATTTCTTCATTTCCTTGGCATAATTATAACGAGTTTCAATATGCGTCGTTCTATCATTGACTTTGTCATTATCCAACATTTTTAGAACATCCTGGTTATCTTCAAATATCTTCAAGGTTGTGATTTCCTGTTTGGAATCTTCTAAGAGTCTTCGTATCCAAGTCGCTTCCAGACAAGCATCAGAAAGTGCCACCAATTCCAAGTCCAAGTCCAAAAGTACTTTATTAACAGTATATACACATATTTCTTACCTAACTAGACTAATTACTATTTACAATTTCCTTTTCCTCCTTCGGATGGTGAGTGGGAAGGGGAGGGAAGATTGTGGCTTATTTGTAGGGGGACTTGTCGACTGTCTCCTTGCCCTCCTGATGGGGCGAAGGGACAGCCCCTGTTGCTGTTAGCAGGTGCCTGCGATTTCATAAGTCTTATTTATGTTTGGGTTGTTAAAATATCTAGACGCCTCCTGCCTAGGCTTATGCGTCTTTGCTTGGCTACTTTATATAATATTAAAAAATTAAAAACTGGATATTAGGTAAAACTTTTTTGCAATTATGCTTTATTTGATCTGGAAAATAAATAAAAACCAGGAATGACGTTTTAAAAGGTATTGCCCATTGGTTTCTTTACTGTTGTTTATTTCATATTTCGAATTTCAAGTTTCTAGTTTCTACTCTATCTCCCTATAGAGCTCTAGGTTTTGAATTCCGCTTCGGTGGATGATAACGAAACACACCTTTGTTTTTTGCTCCTCCAATATATAAGGGCTCCAAATATAATGAACAAATACCCTGTATTGGATTTCTTGTCACTTATATCGCCTCCTCAATCTGCATCTACGCATCCCATCAATGAACACATATTCATTTCTCTGGTTTTCCAAGTTGTAATTCGAAATTTAAGAAATGTTTGAGGTATTTAAAAGTTATTTTTACTTCACTCCAATCTACATATCGGGGTTTGCTAATTCTTTTTTTTTTCAATTCAATGAGTCTAAATACAATACAATATATATTACTATATTCCGGTAACAGTTATCAACTGCAACATTTTCCAAATATAATATAAGCGGGTTTTGTAAAGTTAAACCTATACATACAAATTTGGCTAAGTTGTCAAAAAGACAGGAGATACTATGAATGGAGACAACTAGATGGATGTGATGTACCTTCTTCCCCAAAGCATTCGACCAAGTGATTATGATAACCATACTTTTTCATAGATGAGATGACTCTTTGATATAGTTCCTAATTTCCTATTTATATTCAGTAGATTACTCACCTCAATTATTATTGTTTCAGATGAAAAATGGAAGAAACACAGGAAACTGATCGCTTCAACATTCCAGCAGAAAATTCTTGATCGTTTTGTGGAAATATTTTCTCGAAAAAACGAAGTATTGCTCGAGCAACTGGAAAAATATTTAGGGAAAGGAGAATTTGACGTATACCCGGCGGTTTCTAAATGTACATTGGATACAATTTGTGGTATGATTTTTTAATTAGGACAATTTTTGTTACCTAGACAAACTTGAGATGTTAGTGAAGATACACATGAAGACCAGGTTGATCAACTATCGTAAACGATGCAACACAAATAACATCATGCAATATTATTTTATTCAGAGTACAACTGTCTGATGTTAGTCGTATATAATGAATTTCAGATTTTTTTAACAATTTTTTATCAGGGAAACAGACGAGGTGATATTTATCAAAGCATTCACAAAAAAAGTATAGAAAATTTCAAAAAGTTCGTAATTTTTTTCTTGAATTCACAGAAACTATTTTTTAGAAAAGGTAACAGGACCGCCTGTTTTGAAAGTATCCAAGAATACTTTGAGTCTTTGTTCATTTCCCTGTTTGGGATGAATCAACACATGGAGTTTTACTTATAATATCACAAGTGCTAAAATTATTCACAGATTTTCTATGAGTGTGAAATGTTAAAAATAATATCTTAATAACTAGTCTATTATCGTTTTTGATCAAAACGGACATGTGGAACTTGTTTAAACCTGAATAATCAATCATTGAATCTGTAAATTTCCATATGTCTTCCTTCCTTTGCCAAACATTCAATTGTTCGTGCACCAAATTCTTTATTATAATTTTTTTTAAATGAGTTCGGCATACCTACTGGCACAACACTCCCTAATAACATTTTCTACATTCATCGATATTTTGAAATGGTCTTCAGCATACCTTTTCCTTAACGTACCCCCATAGAAGAAAAGTATATTTTTTTCAAAACTAAATTTTATATGTAATTTTGTATTAACGTTTATCGTACAATATTAGAAAGAATTCCATATTTCACATAGGAAATTCGTCTATTGATTACTAAAATCACATTATCTTTGACTTTTTATTATTCAGAGATCTGTACTTATAAATTAGAGATTTTCTAAGTGTAAATGACAATATTGAAATATTTAAACTACGCCATCCCGAAAATCCGGTTTGTCATACAATTGTAGGATGGATTTATCAACAAACGTTTTAACAAAATGTGAGTAACTGATTTTGAGTCGGCGCCAAACAAACGAGCAATTGAATTAGGTGAAGCGTAAAATGATGGCAGCGGGATGCTCGGCGGCGTTTTGATTATTTCCTCAAAGTAATACAATGATCTTTATTGATTTTTTGTTTGGCGCCGACTCAAAATTAGTTACTCACATTAGTTAGGAGCTCATTTATTATTAAGACTAAAGAGGTTCATTTTATATTTTACTTTCCTGTTTATTTATTCAATTTAATTTTTTGTTAAAAAAATTTATTTTTTACTTTTTTGTGGCTGAAATCCCCTAATAACCAGCTACTCAATTGACTCCAGGTATCCATTATGTAGTAGTGTCATCAGAACTACATATATGTGTGCCAAGAGAGAGAGAGAGGAGAGAGATTTATTAACTACGTCCATATGTATAAATACATTTGTAGCAGGTCCTTGAAAAAAAAATTTTTAAAGTAAAAAGTTACAAGTTAAAACAGTAAGACTTAATTTCCTACGGTTATACATCACATAACAACACATAAATAAATAAAATAAGGTTAACTCAGAATTCAGTCATTGTGAACAATACAGAAAAGGGTATAAAAGTTGAATTGACAAACACATCAAAAGCCTAGATCATCCACGTTAAAATTGTAGTTCAAAAAGTCCTTTACGGAGTAAAAACAGTTCATCAGTAGACAAGATTTCACTGATCTTTTAAAATCATAAAAGTTCATATTTCTTATTTCCAAAGGTAATTTATTATATAGGTTTATATTCAATGAATTTTTCTGTGATACAGAGAGTCTATATCTTGGTGTTCTCAAGAGGTTTCCTGACCTTGTTTGGTGCTGATGCGTGTCCGCTGAATGAGTAAAATCTGATATTTTTTTATGTATCTCAAGCAGAGTGGAATATATGAAAGCGGTAGGAAGATGCATGATCTGGTGATGAATAAATAGAGCATGGCAGTGATCGCTGTAGCCCGCCCCCGTTATTATTCGAATAACCCTTTTTTGTAAAACAAAAATTTTGTTTGAATGGGACGAATTACAACACAAGACAATTCATAAGTCATATGACTGTGACAAAGTCCAAAATAGGCGGCTCTTAGAGTATTTGCACCAACAAGGTTTTTCAATCTGCGAATCAAGAATGTAACGCTTGATAATTTTTTCGATAGATTTTCCACGTGGCAAATCCAGTTGAGTTTGTCATCAATGGATATACCAAGTAACTTGACACTTTCCCCACCTGTTAGTGAGGAGTTAGAAGATATAATGAGATTCTGATTTTTAGCAGAATTGAGCATAAGCTTATTTGAACAGAACCACTCATTTGTCATTTGCAAGGTGAGTTTGGAAGAGTCAATCAGTTCCTCTAATTTACTATTACGATCTATCAGTGTGGTGTCGTCAGCAAAGAGAATGCATTTTTTCGGTAATATATGATAATACAAATCATTGATATACAAGAAGAATAGGGTTGGTCCCAAAACAGAGCCTTGTGGAACCCCATGGACAATTTGCATTAATGCTAGGTGGGGATTTCTGCTAATTTTCTGCTAGGTGGGGATCCCCTTTTTTTACTAATGGCAAAACAACTGAAATCTTCAGTGCATCTGGATAAACTCCTAGAGATAAGCAATCAATAATTAAAATTGAAAGTGGAGAAGCAATAATATCGGCTATAGCTTTAATCACCGCGCTGTTCAGTTCATAGAAATCCAGACAATTTGATCCTTCAAAGATTCAATTGTGTCCATCACTTCCTCGGGAGTTACAGGGAAAAAACATGAAGAATTTACAGGTGATCTGAGCTTTTCCAAGTATTCCGTAGGTTCGTGATTCATCTCAGGTAGAGACGAGATCAATTTTTTAGCAATATTGCTGAAATAATCATTAAATTCAGATCCCGTGATGGTGGACTCCTTTTTTTCCATGGATTTATGTTACACTCGAAGTTAATTAATCTCCAGGAGTCTCTGCTGATGTTCGAAGAATTTTTCAAAAAAGTTTCCTACGCTAACCTTTTTGTTTCGATGATGGAAATCCTGTCATCCTTACGAAAGAAAGTGTATGCATCCCAGGTAACCTGATCCTTGTTGACATTATGAATTAGTTTCACGTTAGAGAGTGTCTGACGTTTGTTAACTAATTCTTCATTGAACCAACAAACAGGCGATTTTTTTACATTGCAATCCCTGGTTATTTTCAGACGAAATATCTTGTTTATATGGAGATTTAAAGAATTAATAAAGTAATCAGTCACGGTGTTAGGATCCTTGATCAGAAAAATATCCCAACAAAGATTTTCAAGATCAAACCGTAACTTTTCAATACCAGAGAGGCTGATTTTTCTCTTACAAATGATTCTTTCCTCGAGTTCTACATCGGAATTATAATACATAACTTGGCCCAGGTGATCTGATAAGCAGGGGTCTAGTACCTGAGTATCAAATTGATCAACGTCCAAATTGGTGATTATGTTATCAATGCAAGTGGAGCTAACTGTACCGATTCTCGTGACATCAGAGATTGTGATGAGTAGATCAAACGAAGTGAGTAAGTTTCAACAGAATCGGTTCACAGATGAAAAATTAATAATCTCCTATTTTTCTACCCTTAGGGGTGGATTATTCCTTTCCAAATAAAAAAATTACCAACTGTGAAGTATACCCTATGCAATAAAAAACAATCATCTAAATCGGATAACCCAGTAAAAAGTTACGAGTGGTAGAATGGGTTGACTGGTAAAAAATCAGTGGATTTTTCTATCCTTAAGGGTAAACATTTTCTGTCAAATTCTAATGGGACCAACTTCGAAGTATACCCTATCCAATGATGAGAGATTCATCGAAATCGAACTACTCTGTAAAAAGTTATGCGTGATCATAGGTACATGAAAAAGAATATACGCGTCGACTACAGAACCTCTCCTTGTTTTCTCGTCGGTTGAAAAGTTTGGCCACGGGATCTGTGGAAAACAAATTTAACACAAAACATGCTTAATGGGTCACTGGGAACAATGAATGACAACAAAATGCTGCTAATAACAATTGAAAAGACCGTAGACCCGCGGAAAAACATCATACTCAAAGAGAAGCATATTCGCTGTGTGCAAGACTGGTAATGCCCTCTAGTGACTCGATAGCTGAAGTTTTCCAGTTTTATTTCCAATATTCACTATGAAACAATATTTTTTTAACAATTTCTAAATAATCTACCACTATGTAACAATTTTGTGCTCACTGCTAGTTCCAGATGAATCGAAGTTTTTTTCTGTCAAAGAAAAAAGTAGTAAATGATAAAAAATATGTGTATTGATACGATACTTCACCGCATTTGGAGGTTATCCATGTAAAGTTATGATATTTTGAATATCATAAAGTAATGCTACTTCTGTGTACTTTTGGGTACGGCAAGTAATGTGCTTGCTCGTTGTTATTAAGGTCGCTGGTTCATAAACTCTTGAGAACATAAAAAAGTGAGGGAGGAGCCAAGTAGTTTAACAAATTAAAAAAAGTACCCATATAACCCTGGCTAGCTTTAACCTGACGGGATACCACTAAATAACATCAGATTCAACGCAAAACTATTAAATGAAATTCTCAAATAATATAATAATCAGAAAAGGATTGAGGTTCACAATTTTACCTGAATATGGGATCCCACTTTTACCCTTGCAAGGATGTGAGAACGGTCCCTAAATAATACAAACACGTTCAACACTCTCTAACACGTATAATTGTCCACAAAATATTGGGTATTGCTTATACAGTACAAGTAACGATGTTTACTCTTAGTACTTGAACTGCATTACATTTAACATTAGTTCAGATGTACTTTGTCCTGATAGAATGCCGTATTTGATAGACAACTTGGAGATACATCAAAAGTATCTCTGTCCTCTGTTCATAAGGCTGACTGATCAGCTTACAACACCGTCCAGGCGTTCAAGAACTCGCAGTTTAAGTGTGGATTCATGCAGCACAAAATAACAATTATCAAATAACAAATAAGAAATAACATTTAGCAATATAATTTGAACTCTATAGTTTTCAATGATTATGTTCATACGGACAAATAACAATTATCATTTAAGAAATAACATGTAGAAGTTGGCCAACTTTTATCTTTTTACATTATTTTAACGAAATTTCCTTCTACTACGCAACTAGTACGCAGATGACCGCGGATTGGTCAAACCGATGATGAAAATAACCTCACTTTTTCTAATATTTGAGGTATTGTTTTTTTTTCATATTGTTTATTGGACATTTTGAATTTTCACTTGTTTCTTATTATCGAGGGGACATGGAATTTCGAAACAGTAGGATTACCTAATTTAAATGCCTCGGATCTCCGTCTTGTGCGCATGCTTACTTTTTATTTCTTAATTGTTATTTTGAGTGGATGAATGCTACATTTCAATTCTTGTTAATTGATGATTGTTATTTGATATTTCTTATTTGATAATTATTATTTTGTGCTGCATGAATCCACACTTAGTCGCTATTTTCTTTCCATCACCGGCTAACACCGTCCCACGGAACTTGGTTAATACTTTTACTATCCACTTCTAGACGATCAAATAGATTCCGAAAACATCTCAAATATTTATCGAATGAAAACCTCACGTCCCGGAATTAGAGATTGAAATATCGTAGAATAACACAACACTTATCTCTTTGCTGCAGTTTTTGTGATGTAGTTGGAAATGTATAAAATTTACATGCACTATTTTTGCAATCGACTACACAGCAATAGCGAGGGCTCATTGTTATTATATGTATGATTGTTGTTATACTACCCAACCGTGACCGTTGCCACTACGATAATAATAATGTTTATTCATCTGAAGTATGGTACAATATTTTTAAGGGATTTGTGAGTAAACGGGGAGACCTCAGAAACTGAAAGTTTTCAGCTTGTGATTAGTGATTACTAGAATCATTGCCTACTTCTGCCACCATGGGCGCTGTCATAGTTTCATCTATCCCCTCTAGCCTAATGCACACAGCGAATAGCGCTGCTGACATACACCTGGATCACTTTTCCCCACCACCCAACCGCCTAGCTACGAGCGCACCTGCAACTCCTTCGTTCAGGGCCGTGTTCTCCGACGATGAGAATATAGAAAAAGCTGAGCAGCCGACCCAAGAATATCAACTTGAGAAGAAGAGAATCGAAGAGGAACTGAACTTGGAGAAATCTAAAGAAATTCTCCATAATATTAGTGAGATCGCTCGTCAAACGAAAAATGCATAGAGGATAGACAAGCCTGCTCACTCAAAAACAAAAAAAACGGTCACCCCAACTCAAAGATATCAAACTCGCACTCATCGCCCCGCCTCAATAAACAACAATTAGCATACTTTAGTAGTTATCCTTGTACTAGGAATATAGATGAAAATTAAGTGAAATAAAAAATATCATAACTATGATCGTAAATTAAGTTTATTATGTAATTGGGTGTATACTCGTATTTTTTTTTTCTTAATTTTTTCTCCATTGCTAAATCCGTACAGTTCTGTTACAAATACGATTCATTTTATTAGTTTAGTAATGAATAAGGATTACTTGTGAATTATAAATTAAGGAATCATTTATAAATTTAGGCGAAATAGTTGTAATATAATTCACGATTGAGGTGAGGTGAATAGAATAACTTTTGTCAAAATGAAAATTGCCAACCTGAATGTAAGGTTAATATGCACAGGTTTCAATGAGCTTGTTCAACTCATAAATCTAACGAATTTGATATTACTGCAATAACTGAAACGTGGCTCACAACAGAATCTTGGGCACACGTAGATCAATGCTGTCAAATATAAAAAATTAACAAACTCCCAGGTGATATCAAAGATGTTAGTATATACAGCTTTGGAAAAAAAATTAGATCAAACTTCTACTTGAACAATGATCACTCAATTTCACTTCCATATTCTGCTTGATGATATTTTTTTTGTATCGTATTTCATAATTTGAGATCATATTCTTAGATCATATGTGCAACGGTGGACCCACATTATGTGTATTCTGTTGATAGGGCGCTCACTTTCGGATTATTCCCAGGAAGGGCCTAATTAAATAATCAATATGATTAAACTCCCAATCATATATAGAGGTTAAGTGTAAGAGTAGCTTAAGCTTAACTTCGCCTCTGTGGATCCAACACCTTGAAATTGTGAATATCCACTCACAATAAAGCCGATTATTATTAATATTAGACCAGTGTATCTTGTGAAAAACACTGACCACAGTTCAATACAATGGACCCCCACAGGGAATGCCGAGAGGAAAGTCCGTTTCCTCGCTCGTCAGTTTTCAAACAACCAAGCAACCTCATATCTTTGAGGAAACTGGAAAATTTGATATTCAAAAATAACAAGTGGAAAATTGCCATATCCCAGTTTTGTCCTGGTATAATTGTAATTCCATTGCATTGACTAATATTTCACGAATTTTTTCAGCCACATCTATGGGAGTAGAAGTAAACGCTCAAACGACAGATGCAGCGTAAATGGATAGACAGGTAAACTTGTTTCAGTGAAATTATATTTTTATGGAGGGAATGTTGCATTTGAGTTTCTATTTATCCTATGTGTGTGAAAAATTAATTTGAAAAATAAAAATAAACTGGATATGGAAATTACAGCCGAATCATTATAGTTCAGAATGGTTTTACAACCACATTCACTCATTCGTTTTGTTTTTGACCTTTTTTACAAAAATGTATTCCTCTAGTATCAACCGTCACGATATACTATGAAAATGGTCCCTGCTCGGGTACCAAATTGTAATAGACACTTGAGAACTTCGGTGTCCCAACTCTCAATGGGGCCTTAATGAGGTAATACTGTTTTACTGGAGCCTTTTCGATAGTTGCTTCAGAATTTCTCCGGTTGTCAAATCAAATCGTGGGGAGTTTTTGGACTGTTATTTCTTCTGGAACTTCTTCAGGTGAATGGCGGATGTCCATGTACTCTTGTATTGATTCAATCCAATTCCGAAGATTATCTCCTTCATCTGCTTGGAAATTCAGTTCTAGATGTTGCACGAATCTGCAGGCTTTTTGGGAATCAGTTCTAGCCCAAGCACCATCTGTATTTTCAATTGTCAGATTTTGCAGTATTGGCCTTCTCAGTTTATTTGTTGATTTCCAGAGCGAACAGCCAATTCTGTTGTCGCTAGATAGTTCACTCAGGTATGTTTAATACATTGTATTTCACACTTCAAGTTTTATTATTCGAAGCAGTTTTATATGTAGGAGCTCTTATCTGAAATTAAATTCCTAATTAATTTAGAGTAGTTGTGCCCTTCGTTCTACGGCTTATTTGGGAAGTATTTTCCCAGGATGTTTTTTCTAATTAAAAAAAACTCTAATTGCTCCTCAGTTGTCGATGTAGAATACAAGTTTTATTTTGAAGCTTTCTCAGTCGGTTTGTTCCTATCTAATCTATCTAAATATATAAAATCGAATATGAAATTGACATACAGATTGGGTTATTCTAGATAATATATAGTATATATGGAATTAACTCTACTTCCATCCACATTTATTTTCAGATTAATGGGCATCATAATAATAAAAGCCATTTTTTCGAGTGGACATATCACACCATTGTTCAACTTACTGCCGCTGGGAAGAGAATATACGGAAATTGTCGGAAAGATGCACGACTTTTCTGGAAAAGTAAGTGAAATTGTTGATATTGTCATAAATATTAGAAAGATTGTCT
Source organism: Gonioctena quinquepunctata (assembly GCA_018342105.1). NCBI lineage: Eukaryota > Metazoa > Arthropoda > Insecta > Coleoptera > Chrysomelidae > Gonioctena > Gonioctena quinquepunctata. The sequence continues at coordinate 207,945 of JAFIRS010002042.1, read as the reverse complement.
CCACTATTTAACTGTGTGGCCATAATGGTCTCAAGGGGATTGGTAGCTCAAGATAACTTTTGTGATAACCAGATTATGAACTCAGAATCCTAAAAAAAACATAATAATAACAGAATAAATGTATACAATAACCATACTCATTATTTTCGTTAACCAGTGGCGTAGTTACGATGGTATGTGGTCATATGTTCCTTCATATTTTCTTGGGACAAGTGAATGAACGAATGAGCGTTTGAAATTAGCATTATTTGATCGAATCGATGACGTGGATTCACTGATATATTGCCATACTTTCTTGCATATGATTGTTTTGACAGATCAACTGACAAACAAACCCCACCTCAAATTCATAATACTCCACTTGGATAAGGTAAGGTCTGAAATATTTTTTGCGAAAAACTGAAGATAAGTTTTCTTAATTTGTTGAAGTTCATGTCGGAGTATCAATCAAAGCCATTCCTGATTGAATTATCTAGGAAAATATTATTCAATCAACATTTTTGTTGATGATGAAAAACAATTATTGTGTATTAATATCTACTCAAATGATTTCTTTCGATTCGTGATAACTAGTTGCAAAGTCGAGCCTTTCATGCTAGTTTGTGGTAGGCTGTTCAGTACACCACTGATCAACGCATAAAACATACACGAAATTTGGAACTAGAAAGAAACGTATCCTTTTTTCATTGTTCCTGGTAAAAACACACTGATATATCGATACTTACATCAGACATAATTGACAGTAACCCAAAACACTTTGTATTATTGTCAAGTCATCTATCATCATTCCAGTCAGTGAACATCGTTTCAAAATGGATTATTCATTTGAAGAATATACAGATATGCATTTCGTTTATTGTGAAACAGGGGAGAATGCCAGAGTGGCTGCTGAATGTTGTGACCCGAAAAGAGAAGCTACCCGCCAAACTCCAGATCACCAGGTTCTTCAAAATAGTGTACAGATACACTGCACAACTCTATTCAAAATTATACTCGAGTGAAATCAATCCAAAACTATATTGCAAAAATATATCTGACATTCAAAATGCAAAAATTACTGACACTTTTATGATAATTATAATCTGTCGAATTAATGGCTCAAAATTAATAGTTTATGAGCCAGTTAAAAAGAAACGAGAAAGTTGTAATATAAAGTATGTTTCCAACGTATATCAACATAGATATCCAAACAGACATCATCCATCCTTTTAGTTCAGTAAACCTAATAGAACAAGAAGAGATCTAGTTACGGAAGAACAAATGTTTGAACGATCAGCAGCAGATAATTCTACCAGCACTCGGGCTATTTCGTATAGGTTACAAAGGGTCACAATCAACAGTAAGTCGGGTAGCACGTGAACAACTAAGGTATCCATTTCGCCTACAGAAGGTGATGGCCCTAGATGCTGGTGATTATGGCCCTCGTAGATTTTTTTGTGAATGGTTTTTGAGAATGTATGAAGGAGCAAACGACTTTCCTAGATATGTTCTATTCACGGATGAAGCATGTTTCACAAGAGATGGATATTTCAATAGTAGGAACAGCCATTAATGGGATGAACAAAATCCGAATGTTTCGAAAAGGCTACCAACAAATGTTTTCAGTGAATATTTGGGTAGGAATTATCGAAAATCGTTGGACCATATCTTCTTCCTCTCCGTTTGAATTGGCAGAACTACCGTTCTCTATTGATTCGTCCAAGAATGTGGTATCAATATGACGGAGCACCGGCCCATTTCCAACGAATCGTTCGTCAATTTCTTGATCGGTGAATAGGTAGACGTTCTCCGGATTTAACTTTTTTTTTGGAGATACCTTAAATCCCCAGTATATGAAACACCTGTAGAATCTGTGGAAGATTTAACGGCAAGAATTTTAGCAGCATGTACGTTAATACAGGATACACCAGGAATATTCCAAAGCGTGCGACAGTCGATGATACGGAAATGCCAATTGTGTATTGAACAAAATGTTTGCTTTAATGCCTTGTTTGTTTCTATGTATTGCACCCACTAAACCATTCCTATCATTTGAGTAGATATATTAGTACACAATAATTCTTTTTTTTCGTCAAAAACATGTTGATTGGATAATATTTTCCTAGATAATTTCAAACAGAAATGACTTTGATAATGATACTCCAACATAAACTTCAACAAATTAGGCGTACTTGCTTTCAGTTTTTCGCAAAAATTATTTCATACCTGAACGCTTATCTAAGTGGAGTATTATTAATTTGAGGTTGAGTTTGTTTGTCAGTTGATCTGTCAAAACAATCACATGCAAGAAAGTATGGTAAAATATCAGTGAATCCGCGGCATCGATTCGATCAAATAATATGATGAATGAAAAAATGGAGTTATAGGTCTCATTCTGACTCACCCGTACTATTCCGATTCTCCCAAAATTGAAAAATGTTCAGGAGGTTGACACTGCGATTATTGCACATAGGAAATTATGTATCTACTAAGGACATATCTTCACTTTTTCTCAGAAACCTCCACTTTTAGGCACATGGAATGTCATGACTTTTAGGTTGAGTATCGCTGAGCCGAACTGATGTCGAACGCTCATTTGTCCATTCACTTGTTTCAAGAGAATATGAAGGAACATATGACCACATACCATCGTAACTACGCCACTTGTTTACGAAAATAAACAATTATAACTTCAAATTAGCACGTTGATAAACCTTGATTAATTTCAAATTTTTTCCTTCAGAAATTTTGGAGAAAACAAATTAAATCTTATTTTTTTTCGTACTTTCGACACCCTGTATCTCAGAGGGGATGCAACTTTTTACTTCGAAATGAGGTGAGGAATCTGTAGTCGGAGTTTGTCGGTCTTATTCTGACTCACCCTGTATATATATATATATATATATATATATATATGTGTATATGTGTATATATGTATATATATATATGAATATATATTGTTATGATATGAAATATAGGTTGAAGAAAAAAGGATAGAAATTTGATATAATGATATTCATACATCACATATGGATACCTGCTATGATTGTTTTTACAATTTTTCTGTGTACTTAGAATTTCTGAAACATTTGGCCATCTTATAGTCATTGCAGATTATTCAAGACTTTATCAGTGGAGCTTTTCTATTATCATCAGATTGTTTCCAACAATATATTCTATTTGCACAACCTGTAAAAGTAATACAAATCAAAACTCACAAATAACATTTTAGAATTCAAATAGCCAAAAATAATCTGAAAGCTAGAACATCCTGTATGCTAATCTTGAATCACAAGGAAACATGACAGATACATGTCAAACTATTTTTCATGGAAAATCAAATAAATATGAAGTTTGAGAACAGAAAATTGTTAGGTAAGAATTTTTAACAACTCTGTATAAATAATATTATGTATAAAAATATAAGCTGTATATAAAATAAGCATCATAGTTTAGAATAAGAAAAGGTGTAAAAACTGGAAATTAGTGCCTAAAAACAAAAAGTGATGGTTGCTACGGAAAAAGGAAAATGAAGAGTTAAAAAAAAGAATTTTGGAGAAGCCGTGATAAAATTTTTTTCACAAAACTAAATGAATTCGGGGGCAGACACTTTTTACGGTTCATTTAATTAAAACCTATTCACCGTATTGAAGTTTATTTCGTATTTATTCTCATAATCTCAGTATAACCTACAAACATTCATTTGCAAGTTCATTGATTGCGCATGAGCAACTTATTTTGACATTTTCAATTTCATTGGCTGAATATTATATACAAATAAAATAGATATCGCAGGCATAGGTGATTTAACGGTTCTATTGGATAAAAGAACAATCATTTGATTATTTTCTGGATTCATTATTCATCTTTTGATCATATTACAAGCTATATTTCCATAAAACAGTATATTGACTTCAAGAAAAACAACTAGATGGCGCAACTGCAATCCTCCTGAGTTAGATATGATCATGCCTCCATAGGCGTACCGACTGAGCTGGGAAAAGATAATAAAAGGAAGGTAAAAGGTATATTGAAAAACGGTAAGACTATCATCATAGCCGGAGTTCATTGTTGTGATGAGTATTTGAAGAGCACATGAAAAAAGAGAAAAAAATAAATAATAATAATTATAATCATACATAACAAATAAAATACAATACAATCATAATAAAACATCATCATAACAATATATATGCACTTTTGGGTTTTGGATTCCTGTAAGAGGGATTAGAAGTTTTCATGAGACGTTTCGTCACTGGCTAGGGTCATTTTCAATTTTTATTTTTTATTTATGGTTTCAGATAGTGAAACAGAAGAGAATTGATTTCGAGGAAAAAATTAGGAAGCGAAGAATCGCTCCCGCTGAAGACTCTGACGAAGGTAGTTGTTTTATCAACATTTTTAAAAACGATATCCTACGATTGTTTTTTTTTGTGTTATAGACACGATGAAAAAAAAGATATTCCTTGACTATTTGTTGGAAGTAATACACAAAGAAAAAACCGATTTCACTGATGAACAACTCTTTGATGAAGTTAATATGTTCATTATTGCGGTGAGTCTCTACAGTATTGTACGAAATATTTGTATATAATAATAATAACGTTTTTTTGCCAGAATAAAAATTACACATGTAATGCGGAGAAATATAGCAAATGAACGAGTGTTAGTCGCTGAAGTTTGTATAGTAGCTGTAAGTCGTGATATCGCTTGTGCGTGACTGTCACACCATTAATTCACAGTTCATCAAAAAATAAAAAATAATGAAATGGTAAGAGAAAAAAGTATCAAAATCGGATCACATACACATATTTACATCCATATATACACACATATTCATAAACAGCTAAACATACACAAACACATATAGGTATATGTAACATATATTGTAAAAAAAGGAAAAAAAATGTGTATAAATGTGTAAAACATATCAAAATTAAGACGATAACATTCAGTTCAAATAAGTTTCCGATACATTTGGAAAAATATGATCAATGAAGAATTAATTAAAGAATTAATATAGATACATACAGTTTATAAACGCAACATGTATATGGAAATTAATAATACGAATAGCATATACTGGCGAGTTAGGATGATCTTTTCATTTCTGTTATCCAAGTTTCTACTTTATTTAACAACTTTTTCCGATACTCCCTATAGAAACGGGTATAATATTATAGAGTCGAGGACCAAGATTTCGCTGACCTATTGTTTTCTCACTACGAGGTAACACTACATAATTCTCTTTGTTTCTAGTATTATGATGATGAATTTCAATTTGTAGATTGATACGTTTTTTTTTATATATTTTTCAAAATACTCAAACACAAAAGTTGTCTTATGTCTATTAAACCAGATTCTTCAAACAAGTTATACGAGGAGTAAGTGGAGACTTTTTTATAAATTATTCTGATTAGATGCTTCTATCCCATTTTTTTTCAAGTGGTAATCATTTACCTCTCTTTGTCCTATTATGAATTATTGCAATTGGGAAGCGACTAATGCATGATATAAAATTCTCAAATGTTGAATGTCTAGAAAATCTCTGAGGTATTTAAATCTGTGAAGCGAGCCTCTGATTTTTTTGACCATATTATGAATTTGCATATCCCATCGAAGATGACGATCTATAACTATGCCTAGATATTTCATTTTCCTATCCTCAGGGATTTCAAAACTCTCTCTTTTCGTCAGTGGACCCATATTTTATAGTGGAGTACTTCCGGCCTTTATTGGAATAATTTTTCGGAAAGCAAACAAAAGATAGGCATGGTTACTTTGGACGAAATTATCCTCATCGAATATTATGCAACTCAATGTTTTTATCTCAATTTGCATAGATTTAAAAAAATGCAATATATCCGAAAATGATTCAACAATTCCATAGTTTAAAAAATACATCATCTGCTTCATTGAAAGTTCATTGAATATCAAAAGAGAGGCAATTTTCACCTTCATTGAAACACAAATTCAAAGGAAGTTAACAAAATACAATTATAAGGGGACCGCCCAAACGTCCAACTCTATAGGAGGTCCCTGCAATACAAAAGCTCAGTCCTTGAAGTCATCCTTGACTACAAGCTTAACTGGAACGAGCATATAGAACACAAAGTTCGGAAAGCCACAGCCGCGTTCTGGGCATGCAGAAGGGCATTTGGCAGTACGTGGGGGCTAAGCCCCAAGATTCTATCCACACGACTCCCATACGCCCAAATCCAGCATCCGGCAAATCAAAAACCCAATCAGATAAAGTACAAAGACTTGCCTGTCTTGCGACAACAAGTGCAATGAGGACGGCACCCACTGGGGCGCTAAAGACACTCATAGGACTGCCTCCATTGCACCTCTTCATTGAACACGTGGCACGCAAAGCCATTGCTCGCTTGAGAAGCTCCAACCAATGGCGGAGCGAGGGAGTGTATGGTCATTCTTGATTATGGAATCCACTCCTAAACCAGGGGACAATTCTTCACCTGTCATACGATTCATCAAGAGGCCGCTGTCAGTCATTCCCAAAAGAGGGGACTGGGAGCAGATAGGGCACCGCCTGATCCTCACCAATGGGATCATCTGGTACACAGATGGCTCCAAGATGGGTGAATCATCCGGCGCCGGGGTATACGGGCAATCTCCGAAAGCGGAACTACTATGCCCTGGGAAATTTTGTTTCAGTATATCAGGCAGAAGTTTCTGCCATACTCGCCTGTGTAAGAGAAAATATTAACATAGGCTACCACGGCCAGCAAATCACGATATGCACGGACAGCCAAGCGGTGATCAAGGCCCTCACGTCGTGTAGAGTTCGCTGCTGGTGTCGAAATGCATTGACCATCTGCAAAGGCTATCATCGCCAGTAAGGTAAAGCTACTGTGGGTCCATGGTCGTACCGGTGTGCCCGGAAACGAACGGGCCGACCATTTGGCCAGACAAGGTGCAGAAAGCTCAACGATTGTACCAGAACCAATACTAGTTTCTAGATCATGGAGCGTCTCAACCGTGAAGAAAATCCTGGAAGTAAAATTTCAGGAGGCATGGAAAGAGGCCCCTGACATGAGACAATCGGAACTCCACATCGAAGGCTCCTTTACTAGGAGGGCCAAGACTCTGCTCATGATGAGCAGAAAGGAAATCAGAATAGTGGTAGGGCTTCTCACGAGCACCTCAACATTATAGGTATCACGGATGATACTGAATGCAGGTGGTGCTTGAAGGATGCCCGGCAGTAATACGGGAGTGTCGCTCTGAGCCCGGAGAGTGTGAAAAAGGTATCGATTAAAAGGTTGGCCTCCTTCGCTCGCCAAATAGGAAACCTTCAAAGCTGAACCGATTCCCAGCAGCGGTGGATGCATAACGGGCCCGATAGAAAGGCCTACATGCTAATGGTTCTGTCGGCCAACATACCCTCATTCTATCATCTACAATTCAAAGAAATCAGGACATGCCTAGGCGCTTGCAAATCTTCCCCTATAAAGGCAATTTAGGCAGAAGCAAATGAACCTTCTTTATACCTACGCCAACAAAGTGAATACGCCATAAAATACAATATATATTAGAAATATCTCTGGTTCCATGCTGGAATGGATATATCTGTTGATGTAACGTTACGAAATTCATAAACAACAAAACAATATACTGGGTCCTCTGGAACGCACTCTGGAATGGAAGTAGCCCTAGGGGTCCAAACACACTGGGGGTCCAAACATTGACATAGGTATAAGGCCCACTTCAATCTGTCGACTGGCATTAACTCAGCTGACTACACGAACCATACTAACTCTATCTGTCGATAAACTGAAAATCCGCAACTTCAATGTGAAGTTATTTTCATTAAAGCATAATCGCTTCAAGCATATGCTTAATAGCGATTCGTAACAATTAATTTATAATTTCGTTATCGTGGATTTTTCAATTCACAGAAAAATCTTTCTATTCAATATTCAATTGGGAATGTTTCCCTTTTCAACAGAACAATACACTTCACAAATTTTATAGAATTTTCGATATGAGATTCTTTGGCTAATAAGTTGTGGATTGCTATAAGAAAATTATTGTGTTTTCGCTGCACTCGATATTTTGGACCCCCAGTTTTATATTACAGTCGCTACACATTGGCTCCTCAGTATGATTGTACAGGTACCTGTATGTGAGTTCAGTATGCCCTAAACGTAACCGATTAAGGATCACTTGATGTTTCCGGATCATTGTTCTGTCAAGCCACGGTTTCGCATCATATTTGATAGTACGGAGTATTGTGCTGGGCAATTGGTAATGGTTTTGCCTTTCCTGAATTATTAATGACAATATCTATGGTTTAATGTCTGTGGATACAACATCATCACGGTTTCAGATATGGCCGGAGTTATGGCACTACGCGCACATTCTTCAGCTTTTTAATTCCCGGGAATCCCATTATGGGACAGTACAGTAAATGAAGTAAATTGTTCTCCCATTTTGTTGGGATTTTGTTATATATATATATATATATATATATATATATATATATATATATGCTACAATTCGTGGAAGAAACTTAGTGAATCAGTCAAAATGATATGCTCGGTTGTAAAAACTGCTCACTGCAGGAAGCTTGTAGGAGATGTTATTGGTTATTGAAACATTCGTGTGGATTTGATTGAAGTTGGAGAACCTGGCTAATATTTGGTTGATATTGCTTTTGATAACTTGGGGTTGCTGACTTTCAGGGAAGGGTGGGGTTTCCTCATCGGTATTAATTACCGGTATCTTCCGTCTCATATCAGGGAATTTCTCAAATCTCAAAAATAACTTACACTCTTCTTCTTCCTTTTCCTGAGGTACCATCGGCCGAGTAGCAGGGATTTCACTATTCGTGCGATTCGTTTGATGAACGGCCCCGCGAGCAGGTGGGCCCCCTTCGATCGCGGACCCGTTACTAGCTCGAGAGCGGTTGTGCTCTGATATAATAGAATTATTATCGGGAGTGCGGGGGCGGTTTGAATTGAACATTCTCATTCCGTTCATTCCCGAATTTACAGAAAATTTGTTGAAAAAATTGAGTGGACTGGAGGCCCCTGAACGAAACGTATTACGTTCTAAACCCTGGAACATGTCCGCAACTCAGCGTGGTATGCCGTTATGTATCGGAGTATGAGTTACCCTTGTGGCTCTATCGCCAAAATTCAAAATATCACTTGAGGCTCTCAAAGGCCTATCGAAAAATAATTAGTGGAAGTTTCCGTCAGTCTCAGATCACGCAGTGTATTCTGGTCAACAGAAAAATTATTCGGTGAGTCATCATTGTCTTTATCAGAAACGTCCGCAACGTGGCTTTTGTTTGCATCCATACTATCCATGCTACGTTTCATACGGTTTAGCGTAGAAGATGCAAGTGAATTGAAATGAACCGCTTTTTGCGAATCTAGATGGTCGCTAGATTGCGTAGCGAAGCTTTCGACACGTCGCAATTCAACAAACGACTGTTAGCTCATCGGACCAATAGTCTGGAGTCCGTATTGTGTGACAGTCTGACTTTCTGAGACAGAATTGTCGCAATTGATTTCAGGGCTCTCCAAGCTAGAGCTAAAAGAAACATTATTTTCAACAGAAAATGAACCAATGACTGGCACAGTCATGATGGGCTAAAAAGCCGAACGATTCTCATATGGAGAAAAATCAAGAGTTTGGTTGGATGAAACTCGCGTGAAACTTTCAACGGGGTAAAGTACACATGAATTTTGTTGAATTTGTGTTTTGGGGTGAGTCTTCGAGCGTAAATTATAGGACATGAGAAGATGTCAAAAGTGAAGTTACTCTCTGACAATTGAGCGCTACCGTGACCTACCTTAATAAAATTTAAACATTAAATAGAACTATATAACGCGTTCAACTGCAGACACCACATTGAGCCTAGGCTACGGTCATACAGAGGCACCCACGATCCCTAAACCTATTCGACACTATACCTTTAGTTTTATTGACACAATTTATTATCAACCCGTGTTTACACATATCACCGTAGGGTAACTGATGCGTATTTAGTCGCAGAAAGACCCGTGCACTGAGGTTCACACATGTGTGTAATCTCGCGGTCCAATCTGGTTGACGTCTCGCTTCAGTGTATCTTTCACGACCCGCAGGTCATGAAGGATCGCACGTCAGTGAGCTTCCGTGATGCGAGGGCCCCTCTCCAACCTCAGAGATGGCCACAATTATCAGGCTTAGACAACCCTGCGCACCAAGGCACACGTGTGCAGGATCCCATAAGAGCAGGGTTGATTAGTATATAACTTTGAGTAGAACGTCTGAGTAAGCTGGACGCTAAAACAGAAAAAATACTGTATCAGCAGAAACGAAAATATTGATTAATCAAAAGACTAGAGGCAATAGCTTTTGGGGTTGGCGTTGAGTTATTCGACGTTTAATAACTCAAAAAACGGTATATAATAGGGGTAACATATGGTATATTTTTGAAATCAGGAAAAAAGATCATTCCAAAAATTCAATAATATACAGGGTATTCCATTTAAAAAAATCTCCCGAAATCTGCACACTACTGTATTTTTGATAGCATTTTATCGAAATTCTGTCATAACCACATAGCTTCCACGTTTAACTTTTTTTTCTATAGGCAATAATAACGATGATAAGGGGTGGGTAATTTATAGTGAATAAACCGGTACAATATTCAGGAAACTTGAATTTTCCTGGATTCATATAATGAATATCTGATTATTTTTATGTGTACGAGTAACCCCAATGTTACATGGGTGACGAAAAATCGAGAAATAGCGATTATCGTGTTAATAGAAAATGCTAAGTCTTTTCATTCCAAATTATATTATGTTCATTATTACAGTAAGTTAGTGAATTTATTTCGACTTGCTATTTGTTCTACAACCCACGAAATTTTGAAAAAGTTGGGACAAATGACGTTTAGAATAGTTCATCCTATATATGGTGAATATTCGATGAGATGAAAGGTGCGATTTAGAAATGTCTACGTTGGTAAATAGGCCATTGACTGCTAATATTTCATTTTCCAAGAATAGAGCTTCCGTTATAATTTCAGTTTATCTGGAAATATATTCATACATACATGAATGGAATTCATGACTATCAAAACATAGCACAGTGAAGAACCCTTCATAATGTGTGTTCTGGTAATATTTCGACATTCAAATATTCCATTGCATGCTTCTATGAATATCCTTGAAATCCACTTGAGCTATTTAGGAAGTTGAAGAATCATATTTGAAATTCGAGTAGGGAAAAAATTCGAAACATCATAACTTTAAAAAAAAAACATAGTATTTTGGGTATCACAAGTCATCAGTTGGGAACCCGAACAGCATCGTAGAATTGAATTATTTGAAATCTCTGGGGGTCAAAATGTAGTTGTAATGACAAAGCCAACTGCCAGTTTATACATTGATTAGATTATATCCCCTCGAGAATTATCTAGAATAGTGCAATTATTGTTTCTTTTTAATTGTAGGGAACAGATACTACATCATCTACAAATGGGTTTATACTGTTGATGTTGGGCATACATCAAGACATGCAGGTTTTGTATGGTGGGTTGCTCATTAGAACTAAATACACATGTTTTTTCTCGTAGGATAAGATGTATGACGAAATATTGGGAGTTTTGGGACCCGATCGTGATATAGAGCCATCTGATTTACCCCAATTGAAGTACACTGAGAGATTCATAAAGGAAACTCTCCGATTTTTTCCAGTAACACCATTTCTGTTGAGAGCTATTGACAAAGATATTGACATTGGTGAGTGGTAGTAATAATCAATCCAGTTCTTTCAACTGATACACAATTTGTTTACTCAATCCTTCAACAGAAAGCAATAGCACAATTGAATTCAAACAAAATATATGCAATACCTTAACATATAGAAAATCAAATGCCTCCATTTTCTACCGAGAAACCCATCACAAGTATATGTTTTCTCCTAAATTTAGGGAGTTAGATCATCCCACTGAGATTAAGACTTCCTTAGCTAACAATGACTTTAAGAGGGCCTTCTTTATTAGTTTCATTAGATACATATTATTTAAACTACGATGTGTTACTTAACATTAATAGCAAGTCAGGTTGGGTGATTGAACATAGGATCCAGTTAAAATTCAGAATCCACCAAGAATCTTGTGTTTAAAAAAAACATGAGACAATAAACAAGTTCACAATTTGATGAATATATGATCAAAGCAGTGATCATTTTTCAAAAAGGTAAACAAATACAAAAAGTCAGTCGATTCAATCGTTATACAGGGTGTTTCTTGAGAAAATTTAGGAAATAAGATGAAAAGTTCCTATAAACATATGTTCGCAAGTTATTCGTTTCTGAGATGCAGGGTGTCAAAGTTGAATTCCTATTTTTTATTTTTGGTGAATACATTTCAAAATAATTGTGATATTCGAGTGAAGTTTGGTATCTGGAAGTATTTTTCAATGACAAAATCAAATTTGATGGTAGTTTGTCTCTTTCGTGGGGGTGGCGCCACCTACATGTCTTTTCAGTCATTTGAAATGATCGATGCAAGTGATTTTGAATGACAAGAATTTTAAATTCAAAATTAATTCAGTTAAAGAAATTTTTTTTTTTTTTTATTTCATTTTAAAATAGGAATCGGGTGTTATTACAATTTAATACTAATAATAATAAACAACAGTAATTAAGACCAATTTAATACTAAAACAGTTAGTTGAGGGTAATGATTAAAGTAATTGTTCAAAATGGCTACCTTGCACCATTATGCATGCGTCGGCTCGTCATCTCACGTTCCATTATACCTCGGATAGCATAACATCCAGCAATGATTCGTTGACGAAGTTGTACTATGGTTTCTATTGAATCGCATAAACTAGGGCATTCAAGTGATCCCCCAAAAAAGACGATTGGATTCAAATCTGGGGACCTCGGAGGCCAGAATTGAATTGGAACTTTAGCGCCTTGACCAATCCATCTGTTTCTAAATCGCTGATTTGAAAATTCACGAACTATTAAAGTAAAATACGCTGGCGCTCCATCATGCATGAACTATATTCTTTGTTTCAGAAAATATGAAATGTCTTCAAGTAATTCAGGCAAAATATTTCCGAGGAAATCATGATAAGATTTCCATTAAGAGTCCCTGGAAAAAAGTGGGGACCAATCAAATAATCCCCAACAATACCAATCCACACATTCAATGAAAACTGGTGTTGAAACCTGGACTAAACAAGTGCGTGAGGGATTTCGTCACACCACACATGATTATTATGAAACTTCATTGTGGCGTTTTTCGAAAAATGTGCCTAGTCAGTGAATAATATATCTGCAGTAAATTGAGGGTTTTGTGCAATTTTCTGCAGTATCCATTGGCAAAATGTTACACGGAAGAGGATATCTCGTGGCAACAATGCTTGGACATGCTGTTTATGATAAGGATACAACTGATTTTGTTTGAGAATTAACCAAACTAATTTGTGATGTACGCTCAGATTTTGCGCAATTTTTCTCGTGCTTGTCTGTGGATCTTCTTCGATTGCATGAAGAATGGCTTCTTCAACTTCTGGTGTAGTCAACGGAGCTTTTTAAAAGGATCCAGAATCCATAAGCCGCTGAAAAAGATTTCTGAATGTCTGGTGATTCGGCGCTGGGGAATATTTCATATAAAACAAGTCACACTGTCACAAGAACGGATTGAAATGACATGATATGTACTCACCTTAATCTTATTTATTTAAATCGGAAAAGAGTCCAAAAAACAATGTAACAAAAAACAAGAATCATTTTTTGAGCATTGAAAGAAAGAAGACAAATGCATTGGCGTATCTTTTCCGATATTTACTACTTAGAGGCGACTTACGAGACCCACAGAAATAATTCAAATGCATCGATTATTTCAAATCCCATTAACTCGAAAACATTTGCTCGCAGCAACCTCTACCAAGAATATTTTTTTACACAAAAATGTCAGAAATTTTTTTCTACTAGAAAACGTGATACAGGTACGTACAAAAAAGTTATGACATTTCAAATGACTGAAAAGACATGTAGGTGGCGCCACCCCCTCGAAAGAGACAATGTAACATCAAATTTGATTTTGTCATTGAAAAATACTCCCAAATACCAAACTTCACGTGAGTATCACAATTATTGTGAAAAGTATCCACAAAAAATAAAAATAAGAATTCAACTTTGACACCTTGCATCTCAGAAATGAATAACTTGCGGACATATGTTTATAGGAACTTTTTTTCTTATATTTACGTCAGCAACATGCTCCTGAATTCTCTACACGTACTTAAGAAACACCCTGTATAATCAATTATTGAATAAATTCGGTGCGTATAAAAGTAAATCGAATAGAAAAAGTCCACAATTCTGAAAATTGTGATGTCCGTGCTAATAATGGATATTTAAAAAATGCAATAGAAAAATATTCTCAATTGAATATTGATAGAAATATTTTTCTCTGAATCGAAAAATCTACGATAAAAATGAAGTTATTTTTTGTGAATATATAATGGAACAGAACACAACTACTTCCCAGGGTGAAGCCATGCTGAACATTGAACTACATCTGAAGATATTTTGAAAGGACCCTAACTCAAAAGAAAAAATCTCAAATTAAAAATGTTCTTTCAGATTGTTATTCGATTTTCTATTCTATTGAGACTGGAAATTGGGTACTTGGATCCTTTCGAAATATCTATCAGATTAAGTTGTGTCCAGCGTGGCTTCAGCCGGGGAAGTGGTTGTTTTCTATTAGATAGTGACTAACGTTAATCTTTGAGTCGCAGGTGATTCCACATCTGATTTTATGAACGCCCTGTTCATATTTTTGAACAAATCAATGCAATAGAAATTAGAAACATGTAACAGCCATTATTCTTGAACCAGACTTGAAAGGCTGGTTTATTCGATGTTGGTCTCAGCACAGCAGTTGCGATCGTGGTCTTAGAGGGGTGGTCGTGATGATTGCAACACCTTGTATTCGCTCACTCGTGAATATGATATATTTTATGAACCAGGTTGGTAGTGGACTGCTGTGTGACCTCCTTGAGTTACCAGTCCTTCTATCCTCAGTACACTGCTCCCCTCAGTGGTATATACATGTGAAGAAGACGATGGGAATCAGAAATTGTTATTATTTTGGAGAGAACTGAAGATATCCCTTGAACCTCAAGCTAATATTCCAAATTTTAATTTAATGAATCCAGATATGGTCGAATACAACAAGTAGAGAAAGTTAAATTAGGTGGTACAAATGACTGGAAAAAAATATAAGCTATGATAAGGATAAATTTCGTAAGCATACTATTCGGTAAAGATAAAAGGTTTAAGATAATTTTTCCAACAGAAAGAAATGCCCGATAGATAGAGATTTACCTAGACATAAATATTCACATATATATATATATATAATATATATATATATATATATATATATATATATATATATATATATATATATATATATATCTGTAGATATGTAAGGGTGGCAAGTCCCCTTTAACAAATGTATGCCCTAAACCTCTTCCATACGAGGAAAGAGTGAATCGATCTCTGGGATACCCTCTAGATAAGAATGTCACTAATGATTTATTAAGTTGAACGGTTATCATGGAATTTTGAAAATTTTCATGAATATTTCATGCTTGAAAAATACCGGAACGAAAGACACTAGGAGATTGAGTACTCTATGACAAATAAAGCACAGCAAAAATTCACTCAGGTTGAAGAATTCTTTTCCCAGAGTCGACAGTTTTCTACATAACAAACAATACACAAGATCATAACTTGTGGGGGAGATATATTCTGATACTGAAGGATGATTCAACCGATTAACATTTTTAGTTTTTGAAAAATAAATTCAACAGTAGTTGATAAACGTAATATTTCAACGCACTATTTTCCATTTCACGATATTTATCCATTTCAGGAGATCATGTCCTTCTAGCTGGGACATCAGTTGCTTTTTGTGTGTTGAAAGCACACATGAATGATAAGTATTGGCCAAATCCATCAAAGTTTGATCCAAACAGATTTTTACCAGAAGAAATAGAACAACGTCATCCATGTTCATACCTGCCATTTTCTTATGGTCCTAGAAATTGTATTGGTGAGTATTTAGGTGCTGATCTTGTTGGAATTTCAATGATAGGCCAGTAGAGATAGACATGATTTTTCCAAAATTTTATAATAATTACAAAAGTTTCAAAACTTCAGTAGAGTGAAGAGTACGTTCACAAGATATTAAGTCTGATTTTTCAATCCTTTTTTCTCAACGGAAGATGTTGAAAATCAAATTTAATGAACTTTCACATCAGTAGCGCAAAACAATTTGCAAAAGTTCTGCAAACTTCCGAAGTTTTGAAAAATAGCAATCTACATCATCTGATAAATATGCAACCATTCAAACAAAACAGAATTGTTTGTTTTATCGAAAAGTTGTTGTTAATCCCAATCCAAAAAATAACTATAATAATATTCTTGAGAAAAGTTTTAATTTGCAACCTCTTGCATCAAACGAAAAATATTTCTCTTCATAAAATTGTTTTGTTTATTAAAATAAGTATCGGAATTATTACTAAAGTTTCAAATAATGGTTGCAAGTGAAGATGTCCTGACGTACAATGTTTTCATTAATTTGCAACTTCGTCTGCAACACGGAAATGAGGGTAAAATCAAAAGAAAAATATGTTCGTATTTGTACTCTACCAAAAAAAGCTAAAGTTCTGCAAATCGGTCAGACAAGTCATTTTACCAATCAATCATTCAATGTTGAAAGCTAACGTTTTCGATATTGATTCATAACATCATATTACAATTAGGAATTTGCATAAAAAATCCTTTGAGTTTGATGGAGGATCGAGAATATCTCGACACTTTCCCATATTTTTTTTTTATTTATAAAAAAATAGAAGAAATATTGAGATTTGAAAAACATTCTGACGTCATACAGTTATACATTGGTATGATTAACGTTACAGTGTTTTTCCCCTCTTTATTTTCAAAATTTGTATAAATCAAGAAAGACAATTACATTTTAGTCCTCCATTCGGATTCAATGGAATTTTTCATGCGAAACCACAATTGTAAGAAAGTCGAGTATAAAGGTAAATTATGATTCAATTTAATTCAAAAAATACATACCTGTAAAAATTAAATTTGAGATGTAAGGTCGATCTCACATTTTTTTCGTTTTGTTTGACGATGAAAATTGTGTACTTGCGAGATTTACAATCGATAACGTTTCGAAGACTGGCTAGACGCTGTGGTGTCACACAATCACAAAATTGCACAAGTAACCCCTTCACCACACTCGTTCACTTCATACCTATATGCGCATTTCGATAACTAAGTTATCATCATCAGTAGGTTAACTACACTAAATAAATTGTAACATTATCTTACAATTTATACCTGCTGTTTCTAATTGGGTTATTTTATACTAATTACTGTTCCTCAAGTCGCTAATGGGATTTTTATGGTTCTATGGGGATCAAAGAAAACAGAGTTGAATACATAGGCCCATTATCCTCAATGAGTAAATTTTTATTATGGTTTTTGTGGATAACTGTACTCTCCAGGCAGTCTAATTTTCTAGTGTCGTTGACCGATTTGATCATTTTCAAATTATGAATTTAATTTTGTGACAAGGTTTTATCATATGGTCAGCCACACTTGACTCATTCTCCCTTCAGTTAGTGGCATGGGCCAAATGTTCGTGGAACCTTTTGGAAATTGAACGTTTTGTCTGGCCATTGGAATGAATGTGAATTGATTGTTTATATCTACTGGCCTATAAGGAAAACTTCAAAAAATCAAATGAAAAAAGTGGATATGTATTCTGAAGTAGTTTTACAATGATTTTTTTCCAGGTATCAAATATGCTATGATGGCAATGCAGTCATTAATATCATCAATTGTGAGGAAATATCGAATTTTCACACCTTACCAGAATATCGAAGACATCGAACTGAAATTCAATTTAGTTTTGAAGCCAAAAAATGGATATAAAATTTCTCTTCAACTGAGGAATGGTGATGATTAATGGTGATTAATGTAACCAGGAAATGCCTCATGTTGTGCGACACATGGGATGTTTGTTTGCGGGATGAGGGTACCCACAAAATGATACAAGTCATAAAACAATACATTTCATAATATGTAACATTATATTTCCTTATTTTCATTAAAAAAACTCTATTTTAATTCAACATCATTTGGAGGAAGCCAACAATTTCTATCATCTACGCTGCAGTTTTTTATATTTCAAAAGATCTCTAGTTTTCCTAGAATGTCATTTCATGTCAGAATTTGAAAAAATATAATGTCACAAATAAAATTGTATTTTATTCCATTTGTGAAGCAAATTCCTTCAATTATAAAAGAATTAGATGACTGTCAAGTTCCACATGCCATTGTGGTAGAGCTTCAGCACTATACCGTTTTGGACAATGACAACTATTATTAACCGACGAAAACAAAGGAAGAGGTTTTCTAATCGACGCGTATATTTTTCTTGTGTATGACCACGCATAACTTTTTACATAGTAGTCCGATTTTGATGATTCTCCTTTTAATGGATAGAGTATACCTCATTTAAATTTGAAAAACTTGACACACATATGTATTTCTGATGACACTACAACATAAGGGAATTAATCTGATTATGGAGACAGAAGGCAGTCGGGGGATCTCCCCAACGGTTCACAGCAGCTACCTCGTGTTTGGGGTAATATGTATTTCCAGTGCGGCTTTTTATAGACCCCCCTCCCCCCTTGTTAACTTTTGAACGGTTCGACGTAGAATAATGGAATGAAATTACTTTTTAAAATGAAAGACATTGTGATTGCCCGATATATGGCGCGAAGGGGCACATCAACTTAAAAATTTCAAATAGCATGGGGGGTCAAGCGACACATCGTTGATAATATAACTCAATTCTCTTTTCAACCATCTAGATTTTTTTTTAATTCCGTCAATACATTTTTTCACAATATGCATTTGCAATGTCAAGTAAGTAGATATGCTATGCCGATTCCAACTCAGCCTCGAGTGAGTTAGAATCGGCAAAGGGTTTTGCCGGATGCACCGGGTTCTGGGGACCGCCACTGGGTTGGGATCGTCAGTGAGTTAAGTGGCGAGGATGATGGCTGTCATGGGTGTTTCGTTGTAGGAGGGGTTTAGGAAAAAATGGTGATCGTAGGTTAAGTGGGGGCAGGGAAAAATCTGAGGATTGCCTGTCATTGGTCAATGGTGGCAGCCATAATGTGATTGTAGGAGGGTTCACAGACCTCATGTAGGTGTACCGAGTAGGCAGGTTTATTTCGGTGGCTTGTCATTGGTCGCAGTCATGTTGTAGGTATGTGTGGGTGGGAGGGATCGAGTGGGCAGGGATTGAAACTTTGTTCTGTGATAGGTCGGAGGTAGTCGTGAGCCGTCAACTGCCATCCACTGCAGAAATCTTGAAATGGGAACCAGGCCGCTAGCTGCATTGGTCAACCGCCAACCGCATTGGTCAAATGAAAGCCGATAGTCAATGGCGGCCGTGGTGTCAACCAATAGCCATCCCTCAGTCGGGAGTGAATGGCAGCCACCTTGGTTATATTCTTTGTCGTATGCACATGATTGTAAGCCAAAATAGCCCAGTTGGTAAAGGGTTAGACTCATAATCTGGAGGTCCCTGGTTCGAGCCCAGGTTTCGGTACAAAATGTATAGTTGATAGAGATCGTATGTGCATTTTAAATAAAAACCAATAGCAGCCGGCATATGCAACTGATATTTTCCTCCTTCATCATCTTGCAAGTCCAATATTTGTTGGCACAACGTATGATACATGCTCATCTCTATCAACTATGAATTTTTTTTTTGAAGGGCGTCAGCGCCTATCAAAACCTCCGATGGAACGGTCATGACACAAACAAAAAGTCGATGCAAATACGATCTGGGCAGACAAATTCACATCAGCACATTCTTATTAGTTGTTTACTTGAACCGCCGGATGTCGGCATGTTTTGATGTTGTTTACTTCAGCTTTGTTTATATTAACAAGATAAGAGAGTATCCAGCTGCATGGCTGATTGTTTGTGTGTGGAAAGACTTGAATATGAATGCAAAACCAGTCAAGGTTAAACGACTTGAATATTTCAAGAGTTTGTGAAATATACAGGAAGGATCGAAAGAGTGTTCAGATGGTGGCAACGAAAAAGCATTTATTTGAGTTTTTTGCGAAAATGACGTCAGTTTAGGTTGACAGAAGAGTATACACGAAAATTGAAGTAGTTATGCCGAAAAGTCAGAGCTCTGAACGAAGAGTTGCAGTTTTATGAAGAAAAGCTAAACGTGAAAATTTAAGAAGTTTAATCTTAGCACGACACAGCCATCGATATCGAAATATGAATCAAATGGTATTAGTGACTTTGATTCTGAACAGCATTTTCTACGTTGACAAACCGTATGATGGTATACGAGGAGTAGCAGTTTCTTTCAAAGATGGTGATCAATCTTGAATTCCATTGAATCGAACAGGACAGCAGAGGTTATTCTTCACCAGAGACCTGCCCGAAGACATCATCGAGAATCACCAGCTCAAGTTAAAAATGAATTATTCTACTAGCACAGTGATGCCATGGAGGAGTGTTCCAGCAGCGATAGCGATGGCGTCACCACTACCGCCGCCTCTACTATCACCCTTGGAAAATGAAATATATAAGATTTTTGTGCTTTCATGTGTTGTTTTAACCATAATGTTTTTCGCTTTGGTGAAATTCCTATTCAAAACTGTAAAGAGAAGCTTGGAATCTTCATATAATGTCAAAATAAATGGATAGACTCTAACCTGACTTGTAAAGGGTCTTCTCCCCCTATTATCAAACTTTGGCGCTTTTCACTATTCTCGGTTTTCCTCGGGCGCCACCTTTAGCTTTATAGTGGAAAAGGCCACTTTTACTCCGGGCAGTCTCAGTGAAGAAAGACACTCCAGGGGTCAATATAGTCGTGACACTGTAACAGGGCCAGCAAGGCAGGCTTTAATTGCCTTTAACTGGGTTTCGGACCTGGGTGGCGACTGCGCACTAGATGTTTAAATTCTACTCAAAATAGTAAATGAAAGAATACTAAGAACAGAATAAACAGGTATATTAAAAATAATGACATACAGTGAGGGCGGCTGACGGCGGCCTCAAGTTATCACAACAAATGAACACATGGCAAGCACTATATACAGAGAAAGCAAGGAGGGTGTTTTCAAGCAAGCGGGGTAAACTTAACAACCAAAAGCTCTGCGGTAGGGGGGGGTATCGTACGGACTCGTATGCAGAAATTACCAGCACAGCATTGAAATGAATATGTGCCTCTTACGATCATGCGCACATCGCATCTGTGGTACTTACAAACATTTCCTGATATCTTCTACCTGATACAACATATTTACCAAACTCCGATCTCACTGCTTCGGCAAGGTCCGGGACGGTCGTGGACTGCTTCGGTCTTTGGCTCTCACTCTGGATACTAGTCGGACGCGTGACTGCTTCTGCTGGGCTGGGCAAGCTACTAATTCTTTGAAATATGTCGAAACGGAACTACGGCCGGCTTCTCCCTCTTTTCCGAATCCCTCTCGAACGACTTATATGCGCGCGCCGTTTTGTGGACTCTGTCGCTTGCGATACAAATTATACTTTCACAGAATAATTACCCAGCTTGTAAAAATCCTTCGTGCTTGTGACGTCAGCTCGGTGCGTGCGCCTCAACTGTACTCTCGTGCTTCTGGCGGAAAACTCTCTCCCTGGCGTGTTGGCTGGCTTCGCTGCTTCGGAACGACTGACTGCTTTCTCTCGCCTTTGATCCAACGTCCATAATATCGGCCTCCCTTCCTTCGTGACGTCAACGGCTGATCGGACACAGTGTCATGTTCTCGGTGGCGACGGCTGTGACGTCAGCTCGGTGCGTGCGTCTCTGTCTAGACTCAACTGTGCTGGGTGGCGATCGGACTGTTGGCTCGTACGTGAATGAAATGCGATCTTCCGTGGAGACTTTGATTCTCGAGTTTTGCGTTCGATTCAAGTGCTTGCTCCAGAGTGGGGCGGGTGACGTACGATTGCTTTGTTTCGCTATGTGTTGCGAGGTGTTTTACGTAATTGATTCGGGAGGGCTATTTATTACGACATGTGTAATTCATCTTCGAATTTATGTCGGACAAGAATGATATTTTTCTGATTATTATTAACGGAGATAGGGCTTTATTTCTTACAGGGAGCTTTTGTCTTATAAAATATAGCGGGTAAATAGTAACTTCGTTACACACCCTTCCTACTTCGGGGAAAAAGAAAAAAAAACATTTTTTTTTCTTTTTAACATGCGTTTGTACGGTCAGTGGGACCTGAAAACTAACTCGTTTTGCTGTGAACATTCTCAAAACTTAGACGGCTAGCAACCTTATGTTCTAACAAAAAAAAAACAGGTCCATTCGGAATATAACAGTATAGCCCGCCAGGTGCCTACCCCCCCTAATAGTCGAACCCTTTATTCGAGGTAGGTCCACCTGATACATAAATAACGGAAATAAAATAAACTCAAATGTGGACCTCAAATTATTCCAAAATGAAAAACAAAATGAACTTTTGCCTGGTTGCCGGAGAGCAACAAACAGGACTACTGTGTACAATGATCATTACCAGTCAAAAAAAAAATTAGAATAAATAGTCATACCACAATAATAAAGTAAAAAAAATCTTCCTGGATTGGATGCTGGCATCCGCATCCTGATTCTACGGGTCTGCCTACGGCATCAATGGGTGCTGAACATCCACATCGGGGACATGCGGGTCAGGATACCGTTGACATCGGGGCACGGGGCGTCGTTCTTCTTGTGCTGGTCTCTTCGAGGCTGGTCTCCTCTGGGCTAGTCTCCTCTGGGCGGCTGGGTCGGAACAGTGGCATTCCCGCGAGAGGACATCCTTCAAGCCACATCGGGAGCATAACAGGAGGGGCCGTTTTCGTTGGCACACTCTGCGTGTGTGCCCTGGTTGACCACAGCGCCAGCACAGATCCCTATTGACGGGTAGGTATACAGTCAGAGGGGGTTCCGGAGCTGCTGGGGCGGCGGCTGCTTGTCCTTGTCTTCGAAGGGCGGCTTGGTCGGTCCAGAAGGTGTTGGTGAACGGCCACGGGTACGCATCCTTCATGGAGACGGAATTGACTTCCTGGAAGTCGCTGCAGAACCTCGGCTTGTCAACTTTATTTCGCACGATGACTACTGGCGAGCTCTACGGGCTTTCGGAGGGTTCTATGATGTTCTCCTGTGGCATTCTGTCAACTTCAGTATTGATTACTTCCTGCATTCTGGGTTTCTGAGGTCGGTTTCGCTGCTTTATTGGTTCTGGATTCAGGAGACGGATCCTATGTTCCACCAGCGGCGTTACCCCATGAATTTCCTCGAATGGGCGTGATTCGTCCTGTAGGAATTTTTGTAAGTGGTCCTCTTCCTCTCTGGAAAGTGTCAGGGCCGGTCTTGGCTCAGTAACTCCAATGGGGAAGCATGGTACGGGCCGAGCTTCCATTGCAAGGGGTTGGATCTTTACCAAGATTTGGCCACTTCCTAGGTCGAGTGCAAACTGCCTTTATCTCAATATGTCCATTCCTAGGACCATATCGGATGACAGTCCACTCAGGTGTCCAAAAGATTCCTCGAAACGGTGTTCTCCAACTCGGATATCCACGTGATACGTTGCGGGGACGGTAACGGTTTCTCCATTGGCCAGTCGGACGGAACTCGTAGCAGTTGGAGTTTTCGGTACTCCTAGCAGATTCCACTGCCTGGCTATCCTGTCGCCGACATAGGAGATTACGGCACCTGTGTCAATCATCGCTTCAGCGGTGCCACCGGGAATCTTGACGGAAAGATGCGGTCGGTGGTCGGCGGTAGCGATGATGGCGGTGGGTGAGGCGTCATGGGGGCGGTGCTGCACGTGCCTCCAGTCGTGGTTTTGGTTTTACGGTCGTGGGCACGGGCAATTACGAGACATCACTCCGTCTCGCTTGCATCGGGAACAGAATATCCTCGGAGCTGACTGGCATTGGCTCCTAAAATGCCCTGTCTGTCCGCATCGCCAACACTCTCGGTTTCCTTCGATGGGGCGGCGGTTGACTGGGCTGCCTTGGCTCATGATTGGCTGGGCTACTGGGCTCCAAGGGGGCGGTGTGGCTAGTTGGGCCACTGGTGGGGCTGATGGGGTCCTGCATGGTGCTAAAAGCGGCGATGGAGTCGTGCTCTGAGCTTGCTCAATCTCTGCTCGCAAATGCTCGTACTCTCTGGCAGCTTTGGAGAACTCTTGAACGTCGTTGAAGTCCGTCCTCCTGATTCCACGCCTGAACTCTGGGTGTAGGTTGCGGTACAGCCAGTTCAATTCCTGATCTGGCAGAATCCCACCATGGCGGCGAATCAGGGTCTGCAGATCGGTGATGTAGGCTGTCGTACTCTCTATCAGGTTGTGTGTCCGCCTGCTGATGGCCACCTCCAAGTCAATTCGGTAGTTGACGGGAAAGAAGAAGTCCTGAAAGGCGGTGCAAAAGCCTTCCCATCTCGGCCAGCATACCCGGTTGTTCCTGAACCAGAGGGCCGGCATTCCTTCTAGCAACTCTGGCATGGCTTGTAGGAGGCGGTCTGCTGTGATGCCTTGGGACTCTCGGATCTCCTCTAATCTTTCGAGGAAGGCGGCCGGGTCAGTGGTCCCATCAAAGGTCACTCTCCAGTCCTTCACTCTCAGTGGTGCCATCCCTACACTCGTGCTGGGCGGCAGTGGGGCGGCCTGTGCTCCCTCTAGGGTCCCTGTGAGCACATTGCTCATGATCGGGTTTCCAGTGCTCGTCACTGTGATTGTGGGTACTAATGGCGGCGGTGCGGTTGTCGTGGTAACTCCTGTGGTCGTCGTGGGGAACGGAAACGGGTTGGTGCGGTCGGTGCGGGTGATGCTGCTCGTCCTTCTCGGAGAAATTTTATGATCCTCCTTCGCTTCTCGTCGACGGTGCCGGTTGGACCAAGCGAAATCTAGCGAGCTCGGTGTCTAGCTCCTCTTTCCGTAGTTGATATACCCATCCGACGCGGGTGTCGTTGGGGTCGCCTCCTGCACCTGGACTCAGCGGTAGTCGGCATTCGGCGGGGCCTGTGGTGGTCACTGGCACGGCGATGGGGCTTCCTAGTCCTGTCGGCATCTTAGGCGAATACTTGGAACTCGTACGTCTTACTTGTCTCACAGTCGGAACTTCTCAGCTTGCACGTCTTACTTGGTTCACAGTCAGCACTCAACTCCTTGTCTGGTGCTCGTATCTTGAGAACAGTACCTCCTATTGACGAACGGATGGCGGGGAGCGGTTCTGCGCACTCGATAATTCGTTAAGGAGGTATCGTACGGACGCCTGGCTCTCTTCTGAGCCGAGTTTGACAATCTGTCAAAAATGACAGGTCGGTAGCCCTTCAACGGATTTCGGTTCTATCCACCCTGTGGAACTAGCTTCACGGATTTCCAAATGTCCTCGTCGTACGAGCTTGCTTTCTCTCTCTTCACCCACGTATCTCGTGAATGGTTAACCTGAAAAGGAAACGGATGACGGTAATCGGTTCTACACCCCTGGAAACCTATTAAATGAGGGGTCACTCGGCATATTGACTCTCTTTTGAGTCGAAGTTGACATCTGTCAAAAATGACAGGTCTCGGTATACTATATAAACGGTCCCTGCTCGGGCGCCAATTTGTAAAGGGTCTTCTCCCCCTATTATCAAACTTTGGCGCTTTTCACTATTCTCGATTTTCCTCGGGCGCCACCTTTAGCTTTATAGTGGAAAAGGCCACTTTTGCTCCGGGCAGTCTCAGTGAAGAAAGACACTCCAGGGGTCAATATAGTCGTGACACTGTAACAGGGCCAGCAAGGCAGGCTTTAATTGCCTTTAACTGGGTTTCGGACCTGGGTGGCGACTGCGCACTAGATGTTTAAATTCTACTCAAAATAGTAAATGAAAGAATACTAGGAACAGGATAAACAGGTATATTAAAAATAATGACATACAGTGAGGGCGGCTGACGGCGGCCTCAAGTTATCACAACAAATGAACACATGGCAAGCACTATATACAGAGAAAGCAAGGAGGGTGTTTTCAAGCAAGCGGGGTAAACTTAACAACCAAAAGCTCTGCGGTGGGGGGGGGGTATCGTACGGACTCGTATGCAGAAATTACCAGCACAGCATTGAAATGAATATGTGCCTCTTACGATCATGCGCACATCGCATCTGTGGTACTTACAAACATTTCCTGATATCTTCTACCTGATACAACATATTTACCAAACGCCGATCTCACTGCTTCGGCAAGGTCCGGGACGGTCGTGGACTGCTTCGGTCTTTGGCTCTCACTCTGGATACTAGTCGGATGCGTGACTGCTTCTGCTGGGCTGGGCAAGCTACTAATTCTTTGAAATATGTCGAAACGGAACTACGGCCGGCTTCTCCCTCTTTTCCAAATCCCTCTCGAACGACTTATATGCGCGCGCCGTTTTGTGGACTCTGTCGCTTGCGATACAAATTATACTTTCACAGAATAATTACCCAGCTTGTAAAAATCCTTCGTGCTTGTGACGTCAGCTCGGTGCGTGCGCCTCAACTGTACTCTCGTGCTTCTGGCGGAAAACTCTCTACCTGGCGTGTTGGCTGGCTTCGCTGCTTCGGAACGACTGACTGCTTTCTCTCGCCTTTGATCCAACGTCCAGAATATCGGCCTCCCTTCCTTCGTGACGTCAACGGCTGATCGGACACAGTGTCATGTTCTCGGTGGCGACGGCTGTGACGTCAGCTCGGTGCGTGCGTCTCTGTCTAGACTCAACTGTGCTGGGTAGCGATCGGACTGTTGGCTCGTACGTGAATGAAATGCGATCTTCCGTGGAGACTTTGATTCTCGAGTTTTGCGTTCGATTCAAGTGCTTGCTCCAGAGTGGGGCGGGTGACGTACGATTGCTTTGTTTCGCTATGTGTTGCGAGGTGTTTTACGTAATTGATTCGGGAGGGCTATTTATTACGACATGTGTAATTCATGCTTCGCGAATTTATGTCGGACAAGAATGATATTTTTCCGATTATTATTAACGGAGATAGGGCTTTTATTTCTTACAGGGAGCTTTTGTCTTATAAAATATAGCGGGTAAATAGTAACTTCGTTACAGACTTTTATTTCCATACACAGAGGTCACGTGACATATGCCACGTACATCGTGTGTGTGTGTGTGTGTGAGAGAGAGAGAGAGAGAGAAACTTCTGACAGTTCCCTCTTTGTTTTCTTTTAAACTTGACCTTTTCTTTCAAACTCACTTTTTTCAAGTATTTTCAACTCAATTTTTCTCTCAAATATAACTTTTTTCTTCAACTTATTTTTTTTTCAACTTTTTTTCAAACATGAATATTTTTTTTTCAATGGGAAATACCGAAATACACATATTTATTTCCTATAAAAACAATCCAAAAATAAAATATAAGTACATAGCCATTCGTGCAAATATTGAACATTTCTTTGGGCACACATGAACTTCCTGCTGTTGTGGTAGGGGCAGTGGACCAGGGTGGGCTCGAATTTTTCGTCGACCATTGGCTGGAATCGTAGTGGACCACATCGTTGATTTCAACGTTCGATGACATACCCATTTCCAACAATTTTTTTTTCAGGAAATCGTATTTCTGGTTTCCTCTCACATACATATATCCGATCGGCCTGGTAGAATATATGCCTCAAGATGATGTCGTCCATTTCTTCGTATGCGATGTAGCCGATCTCGAATGGAATACCATGCCCATATTTCTCTAAATAACGTACGGTTCGACGGTCTTGGGTATCCAAGTTAATATAGGGTACAGTTGGCTAGAAAAGGAAATTGTGCCGCTGACTGCCGACGATTAATGACACCTCTTTTAGATTGAAGGTGCCATTGACTTGGAAGGCTTGTATATCAACGAATGCGATACGCATGGTGGCTGGATGATGAATGAATGAACGCCGCGCCGCCGCAGCGATTATGTTAGGCTTTTCATCGTCTCGGGGAGATAGATGATAATCCATCAAACAATCGTGAATGATGATGCAATTGACACAAATCCGATCGGGAAATCCCGCGCTCGATTCGATATCCAATCGTAGTCAACCGTACCAGATTTCATAGTTTCTTCCTGTTTTGAGCTATCGATGACGAATAGGGCGTGATATTCGAATACAAGGTGATCCAAAAGTGAAGACTTTTTAACGAAATTGGTATAGCTGGCAAAAAATTCCTTATAGTCGAAATGCGCTTCGGTATAGTGATTATTGGCAAAATTCAAGTGTAGATGTTCGTTGGCCCAATATTCACCGTTCAAGGACAAACTGATATTTTGAATGTTAACATGTTAGAAGAAGGTAGGATCGACAGAAACATTATCTCGTTAATTAGTTTGGAAACGCACGATGACGTTTCGTCTCTCAGCACTGGTACTGGTCTTAACTGACCATATTTCACGTTGAGCATTTTGCGTAATGGACGGCAACCCGTTCAATTCCTATTTTCTAAACGGGATCAATATAGTGTGTATGGAATTCATCAATTTTTCATTCATTTTCGCATTGGGGAAAATGTGTTTGACTTTCAATTCGATGCTATCGATCACAACTGGAGCCGTAGTCGTTCCCACCGCATTATTACCTATCTCACGTATAATGACGCAATCATTATCATTTCGTGCTCTGAACAATCGTAGTGTTTGTCGTCCACACGTAATCATTATCGCTGCCGTCGCCTCTTCTTCTTTTGAAGCTCATTCTGAATCAATTTTAAACCGAGAGAACGGAGAAAGGATTCATTCAAAGGGGTCAGCTAAAGCTTTCTGCAATACTGACGCCTTGACGTCACTTCTACCACTTTTATTAATAACACCCTGTCGCTGCCACTGTCTATAACTAATCCCATTTATTTCTCGCGACTCTGAGTTCCATGACCAAAGAACTTTTTTACCCTTGAAAATCCACAGCGCCAATACCGTAATGTTGTGGATTTTACGTTTGGTTTTTCTTCTATCGCTTGACCGGGATCGGAAGCTATGGGGAATTCTTAGATCGTCCCAGATAACACATAGACATCCAATGGATATCCATTGGACATCCTTCATGAATTTCATGGATGTACTATGGACATCCAATTATATCCAAAAGATATCTTATGGACATCCGATGGATGTCCAAAGAGGAACAACCTGTACATCCATAGAATATCCTTCAAGGATATCCATAAGATATCCTCCAGAGATGTCCATAAGATATCTTTCAAAAATATCCATAAGATATACTTCAAAGATATCTTTCAGGAATATCCATGAGATATCCTTCAGGGATATTCAAAAGCTATCTGAAAGATTCTTCGAGAGTTATTCTAAAGATATCCTCCGGGGATATCTATCGAAGATAAAATGTAGTTATAGCGATCTGGAGGGCAATTAAATAATGGTATTGAACAAAGAAAATGTATTAATAAACTCTGGTATCAAAAAAAATTCTCATAAACTTCGGGGTTATCAACAAATAAAATGTATATGTAAACTCTAAAATGAAAACAGAATATTAAATGCAGAATAATCAAAAAAATAAAGTTAAAGAAAAAATAGAATGCTATTTTCTTCGTCCATCAGCTGTTTCCTTTATTCTAGAAGATGACAGATGCATTTCTTTGGCCCTTCTCAGCCAAGCTTAGATGGCTTCTTCAGTAGCTTTTTTATTTTCCTGAGGTCAGCTGCTTCTGAAATGATATGTATATATTCACGGGTATAATTGATGTTGAAATCTACAACTGAATGGGCTTTTCACCTAGTGATAATTCAGCTAGTTTTAGTTGTCCAGTTCATTTTTATGCTCCATACCAGCTATATTTGGAGGCAAACATATTAGTGAGCATGGAAGAAAGGCATCGTTCCACAAAGTCGTATTTTTGTAATTTCATTTAGGTACCTAAAAAAAGTGTTCTAGAAAAAGGAATAGAAAAACATACAACATACCTACAGCAGCTTTGAATTTCGATCCAGCTCCCAAATTATTCTTCCGAAAGAATAATTTTTTCAGTGCAATCAATAGGAGAATGTTCGGTTCGAATCTACTGATGAATCATCTTCATCACATGTCCACTGTGTCCATTTGAAAAACTCGTGTATTGTGGCAAATGTAACGACGTGCTTTTCAGCATTTCTGAAAATATTGAAACTCAAACAGCAAACACATAAATGCATTGAAAATAATGGATCTTCATAGGTTATGTCCTTTTCAATTGATTCGGCCAATATATAAATTCCCTTTGGAATCGATCAATTGCTACAGATGAAAACCATTATGTCCAGACCAACAGGGTATCAAAAACGAAGGAAAATAGAAAAAAAACACGACTTTTGTTTGGATTCAGTGCTGTGACTATGACAACAAAATAAAATGACAGACGTCGCCAGTAATTATGCGTATAGTATGGCCAGGCTGTCGCAGACACATGTATATCTGTTCTGTGGTCGCAGAGGGGCCCCGCGACAACGTATTTTTGAAAAGGTACAATTTGTGTATCTACGAGAATGTTTAAATTCATTTATGATTGCTTTGGATATCTCATGGCTATCTCTAGGATATCTTCTGAAGGATATCTATTTCAAATCCGTTGATGGATATCCATTTCAAATCAAGTAGAAAAACGAAACATGAGATTTTTCCAAAAAAATTTATCCATATGTACGAGTATGAAAGAAACTCAGAAATTGACACTATAAAAATCAATCTTGCAATTTAAACTTATCCATATTTGCTCCGGATATCTTATGGCCATCCATATAATATCTCCTGAAAGATATCCATTTCAAATCCGTCAACGGATATCTTATGGATGTCCATTTCAAATCCAGGGATATCCCGACCAGAATTGGACATGAAATGGTTATCCATAGGATATCCTGTGTTATCTGGGGTGTGCGTAGGCGTGTCACCGTCGGAGACTTCCGAAGTAATACTGCACTTGAAACGTATTGTCGACACCTTTATAATGTTTACAGGTAGATCGGAAGAATACATTTGGCCATGTTGAAGCACCTCCGGAGAAAATCCCAAGGTAACGCCTACGCTATCCGTCTCCACGAATGAAATGGCAAAGTATTTTCTGTAGAACTCTCACTTTAACGTATTATTGTTGGATTTGAGAGAGAAAGGCAGCCTCGCGGTTTTCCAGGTAGCCCCATCTCTTTCTGTATGAACGCAACACGTTGGTTCTATCGTAATAGCGGGATTTTCATCCCTCTTCAATGTCCGGTGTGGTATTGTACGAGAGGAAAGATCGAAGCGCCAAATCATGTTCTTCTTTCGCATTCAATTCGATAGGGGAGCGCGATCAAAATGAGAACACGTGATTGTGACTGTTTACTCTCAGCAACAGAGGATGACACCACCGCCACTTTGACAGCATTCAAATACATAATTTTCCATTTCATTTTTTTCTCTCTCAAATATTTATTGAGAAATTAGAAATTTCAAACAGAGACGACCACAATTTATTTGATTATAAGTCTGATATTGACGTTTGTTGTGGAGAATCTTGATTTTGCCGCCACCGCTGCCGCCATCCATCAGACCAATTCCAGCATCGATTTCAAATTCCCAAACGGATCGAAATACTCCACTTTGTCGTTGGTTTTTCGATAAGCTACCCAATGAGTGCCGCTATTTCGTGACACGTCCATGTTGACGATGGCATATTCGTTCTTTCGAGGTAGCTTCATTGGGAGTTTTTTTGTATTTTTTCAAGAAGAGTTCACATTCGGCATTCTTCCTCATATACAACCCCTTGCCTATAGATTCCATGGCCTTGTGATAACGTTTATCCTTTTCCAATTTCTTTTGGGCATTCTTAGCATCCACGACCGTTTTGGCAATGGCTGATGCGCCGACGCTCAGTGCACCTAGAGCGCTAAGGCCAGCGTATATCGGTATCAGAGGTAGGACAATGCCTGATTTTGCTGCGAAAGGTATTATGCGGGGTACTTTGACTCGTCGTTTTCCACCCAATTTCTTGATGGCTACTCGAGCTGCTTTCAGGGCATTAGATGCGGACGGTTTCAGGGACTGTTAAACTTTTTCGATAACATGCCGTTTGAAGGAAGCTTTACTGCGCATGCCCATACCGAGATTTCTCTTGGCTTTCATGGCTGCGGTGACGAGAAGAGCGTTCGCCCGTTCTCCAAAACCCGAATATTTGGCTTTGACTCGTTTCCAAGCTCTGTCTTCGAGCACTTTATCAGCCTTGTGTCTATATCCGAGCTATTTGCTCTGCGAATAAGCAATGTCGTGATGTTTGCAAGCAACGTCCAATGGATTGATGCCGGGATCGCCTCGTGCCAGCCGTTCTTGTAGCCTTGTTCCAGCTGTAATAATAATATGTATTCGATAGCAGCGAAATAAAAATATAAAACTTACGTGAACAATACTGATAGCCGCCTAGGAGATGAGCTTCGAACGGAAGCTTGTTTATCAAAGTGTTTAGCACAGCTTCACCCTCGTACACCAACATGAAGACTGATGTCACAACGATAACGTCACCTAAATATATAGATTTCAGCTGAGGTTCGATGGGGTGGCAGTGTTGCTCATATTTGATATGGAGTATATGGAGCTGTATGTGGGTGGTTGTGCCACGTTGGGCCGTGTTGGGCCGTTTTGAAAGGTATTGGGCTGTGTTGGGTTGGTTCGTGTTGGGCCGTGTTGGAGGTTAG
This sequence comes from Gonioctena quinquepunctata, assembly GCA_018342105.1. Classification (NCBI taxonomy): domain Eukaryota; kingdom Metazoa; phylum Arthropoda; class Insecta; order Coleoptera; family Chrysomelidae; genus Gonioctena; species Gonioctena quinquepunctata. The sequence goes on along the minus strand of JAFIRS010002042.1, from coordinate 175,181 downwards.
AGGCGGTTCCTATAAACATGAGTTATGCGGTCAGTTGCACTCGATCCTTCTAAGCGTCAACATGTCCATGCTACCTGATCCCGACTGTTATGGCATCCATCTGAATGGATTGAGATCATTCATAGGCCTATAGTCATTGAAGGCGATACTTTGAGACTCGGCAGATACACTTTTGAACTGACCGAGGGTTTGAAGGAACTTCTAACCAAAAAGCAGCCCGTAAATTTCACCGATCAAGATACTTCCAACTATAAAACGATTCTGATGCTTACCAATGCACACAAAAGATCCGATCGAAAAATTAACTCCAATAAGTCATGGAAATATAAGAATATTATATCTAAAATATTTCCACCACAGAAGAGAAAATGAAGATGGGTACGGTACCGAAAAGGACCGTCACTCAAGTGAACAATATGTATGACGAAAACTATGTGGATTCCGATCAGAACATCGAGATCGTTCAGCAAGAGCACACGCTTCCCATCTAGAACATTGACGTTTACGAAGTGGGGCAAGTAAACATGGCAGCCTATTACCAAATTCCTTCCGAGCCGTTATCTGTGATCCTAGCGGATCGGGCAAAACGAACCTTATGTTGTCGTTGTTGTCGTTGTTGTGGAATGATAACGGCCTCAAATTCCTTGTATCAGCCCAAGTATTAATTTCTTGAAGTAGCGCTGAGCGGTGTGGATGAAGTCCGTTATTTTCCATAGAGAGACAACGATGAAATCATCGCACCCGGAGATGCTCGACGATGTGGCCTGCGATGGACAACAAAAAATTCGAGAATATTTCTCAATGTGCAGACACAAACATATTGATGCCATCTATCTCTGTCAGACTTATTCGAAGGTACCCTATCATTTGGTATACAATAACAACCCAATGGAATACGTCTATTGAGACGATCTCCACAAACTGGTGGATCGTTTTTGAGACTTTCGATAGCCAGTCAGAGGGCTGAAAATACGTATTTGCATCAAAACGAAATCGTCGAATTAGGCTCATTCGCATCATGAGTGTCGACGAATTCGGTCATCGTTCGGGCGGTGGTGGTGGTGGGAGGCGTAAGACCAAACTACCGATGTTGTCTCGTACTCCCTCTCTACCATACACCCCCAAAGGCAATATCGACATGGATAACTTGAAAATGTGTAATTTGAAAGATCCCACGTTTGATAGTGATGCGGCTACCAGAAAATACGTGGACGTTACTGGAACTCCACTAAAATCCATGAACGATGCCATTCTGCAAACGAAGAGAATACTTCGTACACACTACAAAGAAATTTCAAATCGCGTATCTGTACAAGACACGGCAACAGCGGAACCATCAAGAAAATGGCCGATATGAGTGCGATGCAAAAACATCAACTCGATTCGGATCAAATGCCTTTTGGAGGGTAGAATGAGGAATTGTCCAAGCACTTTTGAAATTAAAGAAGATAAATACAATTATTCGAGATATCGAACATTCTCGTTGATGATAACGAAAGCTCAAGTCGTTGCAGAACTCCATAAACCAGCTAGAAAAAATTGTCCTAGACGGCCTACGGTAATTGAAGGCTTGGACGATCTATGGCAAATGGACTTGGCCGAAATAAGAACGTTTGCTTTGCAAAATCAGGATTTTAAAATAATTATGGTCGTCATCGACGGTTTTTCCAAATTTTTGTGGACTCGTCAGCTGAAATCTAAAACGGGCGAGAAAATAACCAAAACTTTCAATGACATATTGGAGCATACGAAACGGTGTCCGGAAAATCTGCAAACCGATCAAGGAACGGAATTTTTCAATGCCAAATTTCAAAGTTTGTTGGAACAGCGCGAATCAATCAATCGCTACAATACGTATATGGTGATGAAAACCGCCATAGCCGAGCGCTTAATCAGAACGTTTGAGTCCCAATTGAACAAATTCTTCAGTTTGAACGGTACATACAAATGGATAGACATACTGTTGGAAATCATGAAAAACTACAATGACACCGAACATACAACAATCAATTGTACACCGAATGAGGTGAACAAGCAGAACGAAAAGTGTATTCTACGTTGAATTTATCGAGCAAATCGTTGGGGAAAATGCATTGAACCGCGAAAATTCAAAGTGGGAGACATTGTTCGCATTCTCAAGGCGAAACATATTTTTCAAAATGGTTATACGCCCAATTGGACGACGGAATTATTCAAAATCGTTCGTGTTCAAATAGGTTTTCCAAATACGTATATACTTGAATATATACGGTACGCCCATTGAGGGGTCTTTTACGAACTAGAATTACAGAAGACCTCGAATCTCGACTTCTATCTCGTGGAGAAATGATTGAAAAGACGAGGAAAAAAAAATGAACATTACATAGCTCAGTTTCGATAGCATACACAACAGTTGGATAGAGGATGACGCAATAGATTAGTGGCGACAGCTGTGACGTGTCTGGCGTGGGTGGTAGTGATTGGGGAAACGATATAAATTCATTTGGCAGTAGCAAGTCGGCGTCAGACAGCAGTCGTCATCATCATCACCACCATGAGTAATAGTGGTTATTGTTCGAGTAATATGTGAACCATAACGTACGCCAGCTCCATTTCACCAAAATTATAATCAGGAACGCGATGAACATTTGAAGAGGTACGAGATGGATGCCAAATTGGAGGTCCACTACCTGTTGTATACTTCCTTTCCCATAACTGGCTATGTGCTCAGAATTAGATTGTCACCTGCGTCCATTGTACCAGTCCAAGAAGATATCGTTCAGCACCTACGAATGGAGCATGTTCACCTTTATTCTACTTATTACCTTTTATACATATTTTACTTTCAAAGTTGACTTCTACACATAGTTCTATTTACTAAATCTTCTTCAAAATAAACATGTACCATTTTTCTGTTCTCAAATTTCATTATTTTGATCATTTAAAAAGAAAATAATTTGACATATGCCTGTCATGTGGCCTTTTGGTTTTAATTTGTGTACAGGATGTTTCTTGTGTAAAATATAATATTAAGTTGAATTCTGAAGATTTATTTCTGAATTTGGATTTGTATATTTTTATAGTTTGTGCCAATTGAATGAACTAATCAAACATACTGATGATAATGGAAAAAACTCTACTGCCACCCTCTTGGATTATCTGCGTCGACTAGAAACTGGCAAACCGTACAGAAAAAAAATTATAAAAACAAACTAAGCAGGTATTTATGCAGTTTCTAAATATCATTGTGCCCTATTTTCATTTGACATATATACAATATTAATACAATTCATATATATATATATTTTCTTCAATTCCTCGGAATGAAGGTCTGATTCAGTCAATTCATATAATTTCGCTTAACAACGTTTCGACATGGTATTTGTCATCATCAGGTTAAAACAAAATTATTTTATTCGATTTCTGCGTTCGCATCGTGCGAACGTTATTGTAACAGTAACGTTCGCACGATGCGAAGTCGAAGTTATCGGGGATCGACATGTGTGTAATTCAATCCCTTGTATAATATATAATTTAATTATGTGCTCAAGAGGTCTACCAACTTGGCCATGAATAACGTGAAATGGCTATTATCTTTCTTCATACTGTCTCTGAAAAATAATCATGCATTTTTTACCAATTCGATACTGAAAAATCTGTGGCCCTATATGAGAGAATGTTTTCATCTTATTGAAGTAAGATTCATCTAATTTGTTCAGACTAACATGAAGACAGTTATCATTTAGATCTTGAATAGTGACATCAGTAGCTCAGTTGTTAGAACTTTATGGAATAAGGGTATCTACAAAACCATTGAAGGACTATAAATATAATATTAGAAATATAAATTGAATGTACCCCTTCTAAATTAGAAATACAACAATTGGAGTTACTTTTTGTAATATCTGACAGAAGACAACTATTGTGCGAAATCCCTGACTTTCAACCTGAAAAAATCTGATTTACATGTTTATTCGGATATTCGATTGAAAAACTATTTATCCAATCTTGATTGAGAGAGTTTTTCAATCAAATATCTGAATGAAAATGCAAATATTCACTATAGGATTTTTTCAGGTGAAAAGTTATATTTCACAATATATATTGTGATATAAATATCTATATATCAGATGATGTCAATGTCCGACATGCCATAGTGGCGGGGAAGTAGTTGTTTTCTGTTAGTTATTATAAAAAGTAACTTTAATTTTCCATCCTAGATTTTTTTTACTTTTGTTTAATTAAAAAGCAAAATAGAATCGTAAAAATAACGTGAGATTTAAAAGCATTTTATATATAGTTGCCTGGTTTCATTAGTTTGACGCTCCTCGTTAATTGTTTAGACTTTACGAAAAGACATTATTTTGTAATAGAATACCTTCAGCGAAAAAGTGATTTCCGTCGCAAGTGAGAGAAATTCTCATAACGTTAACTTTCGTTTCTAGTGACGAAAGTTTTCAATCATTTCCCGCCCTCGTATATAATGTTTTGATGACATTAAATTATTAATAAACAAACACAGGAATCATTTCTATAATTAGAATGCATTTTTTCACTTTTGTTTAATCAAAAAGCAAAATAGAATCGTAAAAATAACGTGAGATTTAAAAACAAAATATATCTAGTTGCCTGGTTTCATTAGTTTGACGTTTCTCGTTAATTGTTCAGACTTGTCAGTTTGCACTGAAAGCATTTTTAGTTTTGAAAGTTATCATGATTCCTGATTCGGAAAGTGATTTAGATTTTCCAAATACACCACCAGAAATAGCAAATCAAGCTGAGGAAACCTCTTTGGATTTATTACCAGTAAAATCTAAAAAGAGATATGAAGAAATATGTGCAAAATTCATGGGTTGGAGAGTTGATAATCACGTAAATTCATTTTCGGAAACTGTGCTGCTTGCGTATTTTGGATGGTTGTCAAAAAAAATTAAGTCATCGACGCTATGGTCTATGTATTCGATGTTGAGAACCACTTTATCGATTAAAAATTATATCGATATCAGTAAATATCCCAAGTTACGTTCTTTTTTGAACAAAAATGTGATGGTTTTAAGAGTCAAAAGTCTAAAAAAATTTCTTCCGATGAGATACACACTTTCTTAAAGAATGCACTCGACTCCAAATACTTAATGACTAAGGTATTTCAATTACTTTATTATTGCGACAAATTCTTAATGATATTAATATTAACGTTTGTAGGTACCCTTAGTTTTAGGCTTTTCGGGGGCTTGTCGTTGCCATGAATCGGAAGATTTGACAGTAAATGATGTGAAAGATACTAGCAGATACTATATGTACTCTTAGTTACAATACGTAATACAAAAACAAAAGTACCGCGTTCCTTCCACATTTCTGGGTTGTTCTTCGAGATTTCTAAAATACTTATGAACCTACGTCCACTAGATATGGACGAAATAAATTCAAGATTCTTTATTAACTACCAGAACGAAAACTGTTCTAGACAGGTTGTGGGAATAAATAAATTCAGTAATAGCTCAATATTTAAACTTGCCTGAACCCCAAAAATATACTGGGCATTGTTTGCGTAGAACTTCCGCAACGCAATTAGTGGATCCAGGAGGTGATTTACTTCAATTAAAAAAGCATGGAGGCTGGAAATTTAGTAACGTTGCGGAGGGATATGTTGATCAATTAGTTAGCAGCAAAAATCAAATACAAACCAAAATTTTACAATCCATACAAAATACAACGCTATCCGATTACGGCGCATCTTCATCTGGAGTGACATCAATTAACAACATAAAAGATGTGGAATCGCCTTCCTCAATACATAAAAATCTTGATTGTGATACTCCTATAATTTTGAGTAATTGCTGGAATATAACAATCAGCCAATATTTAAATCATAAGTAATGTTTAAAGACATTCTGTTATTTTTTATTTAAAATAAAATATTTGTTCATCGTTCCTTTTTAGTATATTATTATGATATAAACAGGGTTGTAGAAAAAGTATAGTGTTTCACTCGTCGAAAACATTTTTTGAAGCACGTGAACATTACCAGCCTCGGCTGGTAAACTGTTCTCTCGCTTAAAAAAATTTTACTTTCGTCACTCGTAAAACAATATGCTATTTTCCAATTTTTAATTGAGATCGTTTTTCCTTTTTCAATATATAAGAATATATTGTACAACTCGCAATGCGAATTCTTGAAGACCACGCCAGAAGCACTGCAAGCGACCTCGCATAGATCTCAACAAAAGCAGTTTGACGTGAATTTCCCAAAAAACTCGCCAAAAGTCTGTATATGCGAAGTTCCCACAGAACTCGCCAGAGGCACTGCCTGCGATGATCACACAGCTAGCTTTCATGCGAGCTCACAGAAACCTCGACATAAGCAGTAAATGAGAATTTCCCAATGTACTCATCACAAGATTTCGCAGAGAACTTGCCAAAGTGTATTGTTCGAGAATTTTCACGTTGGATATCGCTAAGGCCTCGCTGAGATATAGAGCTCTCAACAACCTCTCAGAGAAGTCACAAAAGGCGTCACAATTTCCTAAAAAGAGTTCGCCGAGATATCTTTAGGACCTCTTTGTATTGCTTGGGATGTTTTTTTTTTCAATTCAATTAAGAACGTGAAACTGTTGAAATCATACTCAAATAATAATTGTCATCATACAAAAGGGCATAGTGCAACAATGGGATGTGAAACTTAACAGTCATCTAATTTTTGAAGTGAAAACTTCTTATGGCGCGGTAGGCATATTTTAGGTGAGAGAAAATCGCTGGACTTGCGACACCGTAATGAGACGCCTATAGTGTGTGCATATATGCTTGAAGTGAAGACTGCTTGTAGCGCGGTACGCATATTATTAGCTATAGTGTGTGCATATATGCATGAACATATAGCAGACCGCGAACGCGTCTAGATAAATAAATTGAATTTGTGAATAGAGAATTTGATTTTACTATGTCCAATCAACGCAATATTAGCACAACGAGATATAAAAGTACAATTGATGCAGTATTCACGAGATATTTAAATAACTTCGAATCAAAATTGTTTATTTCCTATTTTAGTTACCATGAACCTATAGTTTCTATTTTAGATTGTAATAATGTTGATGATAATGATGATGATACAAGAGTTGTCGAAATTGTTAACGATGATTCATAAAAGAATATTAAATGTATTTTAACGTTTCTAATAATTAATACAATACAATTCATAAATAAAATGCAATTCATAACCCAATAACCCTAGTACCCATCTAAAAAATGTCTAACGCGCCAAAATACGTTTTCACTTCTGTCGGCACTCCCGGAATTTTTTTCATAATTCAAGGATTTTGCAAATGAAATGAAAAAATTTTTTTGTAACACTATATTTTTCCAAATCTTGACATAAAATGACATATTCAGAATATACATATCTTTTGAAATATAAAGAACTGCATCGTTAATGTAACATATTGTTTTCTTCAAATGATGTTAAATTATTTTTTTTTTCTTTCAATAAACAAACATCCCATGTGCTGCAAGAGGCATTTTCTGCTTACATAGATAACCATTAACCGTCACTCCTTAGTTGAAGAGAAATCTTGAATCCATTTTTTGGCTTCAAAAGTAAATTGAATTTCAGTTCGATGTCTTCTATGTTCTGGTGAGGTGTGGAAATTCGATATTTCCTCACAACTGTTGCTATTAATGACTGCATTACCATTAAAGCATATTTGAGACCTGAAAAAAACTCTTTTCAGAATATATACCTATCCACTTTTTTCTCATTCGATTTCTTGAAGTTCTCCTTATTGAAATTCCAACAAGATCAGCACTCAAAAACTCACCAATACAATTTCTAGGCCCATAAGAAAATGGCAGGTATGCACATGGATGTCTCTTTTCTGCTTCCTCTGGTAAAAATCTATCTGGATCAAATTTGGTTGGATTTGGCCAATACTCTTCATTCATATGTACTTTCGGTACACAAAAAGCAACAGAAGTTCCGGCTACAAGGACTCGATCTCCTGAAATGAATACACATCGTGAAATGGAAAATAGTGCGTTGAAATAGTATGCTCATCAACTGTTGAATTTATATTTCTGAATATTTTGCCATTTTATGCAAAAACTAAACATTTTGGTTAAGTATATTCAGTGTCAAATGTAACCCAAACGAAAAGTTCCTTTTGCCGTCTGGTCATTGGTCTGACTTTTTTCTACTGTGTGGATCAAATACAATGATTTGTAGGAGAGCTTCTCGAATATCTGATACGACATCGATTTTATGTTGCTGAAACCTGAGCAAACTTTGACTTTTCCGATTATTTCCTCTAAACAACTCTCAAAACTTGGTCATAAGATAAGGCTGTTTCTTCAAAGTTGATTTAATGTAATCTATCATTTATCTTTATTGAGTAACATTGGGGTTACTTGTGCACCAGAAAATCTTCAAACATTCATTATACAGTGACCGGCAGAAAGTACGCATCATTTGGGAAATTTTTTCATTGATACATTTTGACGAATATCGATACGTGCAATCGCTTCTGCATCAGAAGAAACCCCAAAAAACGTTATACAGTCCCGTTCGTGTTTGGCTGGTAAATAAAAAAAAATAAAAATTATGTTTTAAAACACACTTATTTAATGAAATATCGAAAAATGTTATACGGAAAAGTTGTTCAGAACGAATTTTATAGCCATTTACGAATTTAAAAAAAAACTGAGATAAAAAAATTAAAATAAAATTTTTGCCATAAAAATATTCAATTTAGAAAAATAGATTCCTGACAACAAATAAACTCATTAGTAAAGCCAACAGTAATATTCTAAATAATATTTTGTAAAGATTCGCAAGCTATTTCTATTTTATTCGGAGAAAATTTAATATCTGTGAATTTGCCATGTGTTCCGCTGCTTCACAAGAAGTCGTTGAAATATCTTCAGGACATTATAATCCGGTATTATTCATTATTGATGAAGAACCATGTATCTACACAATTTTTATTTGAATTTTTTATTAGAACAAATAATTGATTTAATTTTTTACATAACAAGAACTTACAAAGTTTGTACTTTATATTTTCAAACACTTCATAATAAAATTAGAAGCTGAAATAATTATAAAGCAAACAATTTAATGCATACTCGAAACTTTGTAATTGTCCATTACTCGACATGTCTACCCTGTCGTTCAATACATGTAGTTGTTCGGGATTTCATTTTTCTGGACACATTTCGCAGCATTTGTGGTGTAATGTTATCAATACATTGTCGTATTACTTTTTCCAAATGGTCGATATTATGAAATGGCCAATGTTCATTAACCTTACTTTCAAGGTTCCCCCATAAAAAGATATTCAAGGGGGTCAAATCTGAGGGTACTATGTATTAACGCTCCGTCTTGTTGGAAAAAAATATAATTTCTTTTTGCAGCGGTAATCCATGTAAGAAATCAAAAAACCCGTTATATAAAAACTCTAAATAATTTCGTGATTTAAGGTTGCCCCTAAAAAAGTAAGGCCCAACGATATGCTTATCTAATATGCCGCACCAAACATCAATTTTAAAGAAAATTTACTTTTTGCAGTTGATGTAAAAGTCGCTTCATAAGTAAATACAAATTTTGTAGGAAAATTTTGGCATTCTTCAATCATGCCTTGGAACCAAAATGAGAAATCTAAGCGGGCATCGAGATCTCTATCGAGTAAGGTTTGGGTGAATTTTGGTTTGGATGCACAAAATTTACTATTCTTCTTATGGATTTTTCAGATAAACCAGTTTGTTCCTGCCTCTCCGATAGTGCCATCTTTGGATTTTCTGTTACCGATAACAAAACATCAAAGGTACCTTCTTCATTAGTGACGGGCTTACTATGTGGAATTTTGTAACGATTTTCTACACTGCCTGTAGCTTTAAATTTGTTTAAAATACGCAACACAGTAGATTCATGGATAATCTTATTTAGATATATCTAGCATTGAGTATATGAGGAAATATGTCGATGCACGCATCAACAATGATAATATTGTAGGTATATGTGATTCCAACAATTTGCCAAAAATCAATGTATTTTTTGTTCGAATAAAAAATTCAAATCAAAATTGTGTAGATACAAGGACCTTTATTAATAATAAACAGTATCCGGATTATAATATCCTGGAGAAATTTTAGTGACCTCTTATGAAGCTGCTGAACACATGGCAAATTCACAGATTTCAAATTTTCTCCGAATAAAATAGAAATAGCTTGCGAATTTTTATAAAATATTATTTGAAATATTACTGTTGCTTCCACCAATGAGTTCCTTTGTCAGAAATGTATTTTTTATGACAAAAACTTTATTTAAATTTTTTTATCTTATATTTCTTCAAAACATGTACATATCTATAAAATGTCGTTTTGAACAACTTTTTGGAATAACATTTTTCGATATTTTTTCAAATAAGTGTGTTTTGAGACATAATTAAAAAAAATAAAAAAATCCCGCCAAACACGAAACGATGAACGGCACTGTACAACGTTTTCTGGGGTTTCTTTTGGTGCAGATTGCACGTATCGATATTTGTCAAAATTCATTGATAAAATAATTTTCCATATGATGCGTTCTTTCTGTCGGTCACTGTATGAGTAAAAGAAATTTTTGTGGCATTCCAAACGAAATTTTAAATTAAAGAAAAAACCTTTCCGAGCAGGATCCGAACCTGCGTCTTCTAGATTTCTAGTTATACGCTCTACCAGAGCTGTCCCAAAGCACTGAGCTTAGTGCTCGTGAAAGCACTCAAAGCACTTTTGTGCTCGCAAGCACTGTGCTCCCGAGCACTTTTTTGAACCAGTGCTTAGTGCTTCGAGCATTTTATGAAAAGGCTTAGTAATCCCCATAGCCTTATAACTGATAGACTGGCCGTCACGTGACTTTAACACACAGTTCCTGGCGGACTATATATGAGAGAGAGATGTTGTGAAGGACAGAAATACGAGGAGGCAGAAGATACAAATTAGCTGTGGCATTACATTGGAAAAACCTATTTCTTGTTATTTTTTCAAGGGAAATATTGAATACTTTGAATGAGATGAGTTTTGAAAAAGTTCAAGAATCACAGTGAGGAACTTTATGCGACATATTTTCATGATATCTTTCAGAAACAAAAGAATTCCATTGAGCCTCCATCTGAATTAAAATGATTTTTATATATCTTCCAAAGTTTTCAGAAAGTTCAGGAATGAAAAAAATTATTGATAATTAAATTTATATTCGATATCAAGAAGTTAGAAGTGCAATTGAACCAAATTGGGCAATTTCAAAATTTGTTATCAATAATGCCTACATAAAAAACGTTTATGTAATCTATAAAATTTCGTGTCTGTAGAAAAAATGGCCCAATTAATTTTGGGAAGTACTGAGGAAAATAGTACGTGTATTGGGAATGAAAGTAATATTTTTTCTATCGAGCGTGACGGAGTTCGACGGACAATCCGTAGGGAAATCTATTCCAGCCTGGCGCTGTAAAAGAATATCTTTACTCCGGCGGAGTAAAAGTATGCCGTTAGTCCATCGGAGTAAAAATTCCATGTATATTTAAAACGTTTGAAGAAAACATTCTTCGATTCATAAACATATATATGTGCTTTTGTTCTCGGAAAAAAAGGAAAATTTTGGGAATAAAATAAATCACATTATACTTTTATAAATATTATTAACCAACATTAGTTTAAGCAATTGCTCGGGAAAAACATCAACTTCTACCCCCGAATCAAACAAAATCCTACCAACCCACCTATGACTAATAATAAATCTATTAACTTCATCTACAATAAATGGAGGCACAAAAATAAAGCTAAGTTATATAAACAAGAGAAGTCACGTAAAATGTTACCAGTTTGTGCATGACTGAGAAATTAAATTAAAATTTTCTCATAAGTTCGGAAACCTGTGAAAATGTGTTAAAGAAATCCACAAATCACTACCTAATTTCATAGGTGAGTAAGCATGGAGGATGCTTACTCACCTATGAAATTTCACATACAGCCCTTTTTTGTGTCTAACTACATAATTGCAGGCTGCACACGAAGAAGGCATAGGTATTTAAGAATGCTTATTACTTGTCAAACAGTTCAGAAACACTGGATAAATTTATAAAAAACTTTCAAAACACCACACAAAAACACATATAAACAATATACGAAACCAATGTTATGCCTGAACTCATTCTGTCCTTTTTCACAGGTTCTGATATCAATGGTTTCTTTCTCACAACCAGTCCATATTATTATAATGTCTATGGTAATACCCCGCTCGCGAGCACTTCAGGATTACTAAGCACTAATCCTTCCCTCACCTATGAATTTACAAATGTTTTCGATACATAACAATGCGGCCAGCGGTACCCCCAAGAGCTACTGAAAGCGTCCTTGTCCTTATATTACGCATATTCGAAAGATTACAGCATTGTTTTCGATGTTCGCGTTGTGGAGTGAGTTTAGTGCTTAACTATTTTTCTCTGAATGCAGAAACTCAAAGAATAGACTTTCTACGCACAATGATATTCTATTAAGAAATCTTCAGAACAGTTATAGATGAAAAAATAATATTCATATTACTCCCTGTGACTGGGAGGGCCTTCTGACCAGACCAATCGTCAAAGTGAGAGCAGTTTAAATTATGTTTTACTATGATTTTAGCGGAGCTCTATGTGCTGAACAATCTGCAGGCGCGTACTAGGACATTTCTGGGGGCCATAAAAATGTGCATGGGATTTTTTACGAACATGGTCAATAGACCAGACAATATTGCAGAATTAAAAATGTAAATAAGTAAGAAATTAACAACATATCCCCTGATAGATGAAAGATAAGTGCCATGTGAAGTGGAATGAATAGAAAAATCGAATTAAACGGTTTTCTTCACATAAAGGATTCAATATAAAATTTAACCAGAAAATGGTAGATCTCAGGTGAAAAACAACTACTTTCCTGGCAAATACCACGCAGAACGTTGAATGATATTCACCTGAAAATCCATGCATACTTCCATATAATATCAATGGACATTGAATGCAAATGTTTCTTTCTGATAAGCTCGATTATGTTCAATTTATGTCGTGTTCACCTAACAATCCGCATACCGGTTTCAGGCTTCTTGGCCCTCATCAGTACGGAGTAGTCAACCAGCCAAAGGTCCAAAGAACTCTGGCTGAAGTGAGACACAACGTAAACAAACCATCATCGATCTTGTAACACCTATAGGTACGCCGGAAAAGATAAACTTTAACTGGCGGTACCTAGTGACAGAAAGAAACACTCCGAAAAATCTCCCACCTCGATAGGTTTCTAAATAAAAGATTCCTTCTCAGTAGGAGTGGCAAGCCCGTCTAGCATATAGTGAAAGATAAGTGCCATGTGAAGTGGAATGAATAGAAAAATCGAATTAAACGGTTTTCTTCACATAAAGGATTCAATATAAAATTGAACCAGAAAATGGTAGATCTCAGGTGAAAAACAACTACTTTCCTGGCAAATACCACGCAGAACGTTGAATGATATTCACCTGAAAATCCATGCATACTTCCATATAATATCAATGGACATTGAATGCAAATGTTTCTTTCTGATAAGCTCGATTATGTTCAATTTATGTCGTGTTCACCTAACAATCCGCATACCGGTTTCAGGCTTCTTGGCCCTCATCAGTACGGAGAGTCAACCAGCCAAAGGTCCAAAGAACTCTGGCTGAAGTGAGACACAACGTAAACAAACCATCATCGATCTTGTAACACCTATAGGTACGCCGGAAAAGATAAACTTTAACTGGCGGTACCTAGTGACAGAAAGAAACACTCCGAAAAATCTCCCACCTCGATAGGTTTCTAAATAAAAGATTCCTTCTCAGTAGGAGTGGCAAGCCCGTCTAGCATATAGTGAAAGATAAGTGCCATGTGAAGTGGAATGAATAGAAAATCGAATTAACGAGTTTTCATACAAGGATTCAATATAATTGAACAGAATGGTAGATCTCGGTAAAAACAACTACTTTCCTGGCAAATACCACGCAGAACGTTGAATGATATTCACCTGAAAATCCATGCATACTTCCATATAATATCAATGGACATTGAATGTAAATGTTTCTTTCTGATAAGCTCGATTATGTTCAATTTATGTCGTGTTCACCTAACAATCCGCATACCGGTTTCAGGCTTCTTGGCCCTCATCATCATCATTTTTTCGGAGTGTTTCTTCCTGTCACTAGGTACCGCCAGTTAAAGTTTATCTTTTCCGGCGTACCTATAGGTGTTACAAGATCGATGATGGTTTGTTTACGTTGTGTCTCACTTCAGCCAGAGTTCTTTGGACCTTTGGCTGGTTGACTACTCCGTACTGATGAGGGCCAAGAAGCCTGAAACCGGTATGCGGATTGTTAGGTGAACACGACACAAATTGAACATAATCGAGCTTATCAGAAAGAAACATTTGCATTCAATGTCCATTGATATTATATGGAAGTATGCATGGATTTTCAGGTGAATATCATTCAACGTTCTGCGTGGTATTTGCCAGGAAAGTAGTTGTTTTTCACCTGAGATCTACCATTTTCTGGTTCAATTTTATATTGAATCCTTTATGTGAAGAAAACCGTTTAATTCGATTTTTTTATATCCCCTGATGTCCTACAAAATGTTGTACGAGAATTCCAAGATCGACTTGCTTATTGTCAAGAAGTGAATGGTGGTCATTTTGAACATTTAATTTAATTGTAGAATAAATTGAAAAATACTTCCTGAACATTATGTGACATTATTTCTTCATTCGACGTAAAGTATCAAAATTTTACATTTGGAAAATAAATTTTTCCAGTTATGATTGCACCAAGTCTGAAAAACTCAATATTGCTGAACAGAGAATGAAAATGCCACACGACCCCCCTTTTCATTTAACATTTTTGAGGGGTGCTCATAATTCATAGGGGTGCTAGAAGGGAGTAATATTTTCATACTATAAATTGTCAAGTTGACAATAGAAATTGACCTGTTTCAGGTTTTTTGAACAAATACATAATAACGCTGAAAATGAATTTATTCCATACTGTACACTGTATACATATCTAAAGGGGTCTACAGACGTACCAATTTATCGGACCCGATATCGGGGGGGGGGGACATCAGGATTCAAAATCGTGACGTGTAGGCTTGTCGGCCGACTAAATAATTGCGTTCCCGATATCGGATTTTCGGGTGACTAGACGTTAACCTGACCCTATGCCGCGCAGAGGTACTGTCATTTATCATCTAGTCGATATTCGTTTATTTCTCTTTACCGGCCAATGAAAGTAAATTACTAAGTGGACCATTGCTATAAAATTGTGATACGCCAGAAGCAGATGCTAAAGAGGTTAATGTGCCGATTATTGGAAAATTCTAGGAAACAATGCTAATCTAATCAATTGGTGGTACAATATATTTTAGAATTGTATGTAGGTAAAAATAATATATTTTAACGTATAATTATGGATTATGGGGCGCCGTTTGTGTCAAAAGAAATTGTTCTTATATATATTTTCTGTACAAAAATTTTGTTTAGGCCCATATATTCATTACTCGACACCAATATCCAATATATATTGAAACGTAACGAATATTTTTATTTTCACGTTAATTCAAAAATAAATATATTGTCAATACGTATTTACAGTGGAGAGCGATATATTTATTACTTGTTACCAATTTATATGAGAATGAGCGTTTGAGTTCTACCACTAGATGTCGCAAACATCGCGGATGGAAAAAATAAAAACGGTTTGGAGAGAGTTCCAAGTAAGGATCTAAGTCTCGAACGACAAGTTGATGTTCGTAAAATCGGCTTGTCACTCGTCTGTTAGTTTGTCCCATATATGTCCTAGGACATTCGGAACATGGTATTCCGTAAATTCCTTTGAGACCCGTTAGCTATAGTGTCTTTGGGTGATCTGAGAAAATCAGAAATTTTATTAGTTGCCGTGGAAATTGTTTTTAGTTCGCGTTTCTTCAGGATTCTGCCAATTTTGTCGGTGACGCCTTTGATGTAGGGGAGAAGAGCCTTGTGCAATTGGGTATCTGTTGGGTTTTGGGGATTTGGAGAATGGGTTTGTTGATGGTGGATAGTTCTGCAGATTTGTGTGTTGTTATAACCGTTTTGAGATAGTGCGATTTCTAGCTTGTTCAACTCTTGTGATTGGTTGTGATTATCGGTGAGATGAATAGATTTATAGATGAGGGAATTCAGGACGGAATTGGTTCGAGCTGGATGGTGATGAGAGCTGACGTATAGGTATCGGTTGGTGTGGGTAGGTTTCCTGTATACTGTGTGGGCAAAGGAGTCGTTGGTTTTTGTGATGAGGACATCTAGGAAGGGGAGTGAGTTGTCAGCTTCCGTTTCCATAGTGAATTTTATGTTGCGGTGGATGTTATTGAGGTGATCCAGGAATCCATCAATAGTTTTCCAGCCATGGGGCCATATAACGAATATATCGTCGACGTATCTAAACCAACAGCCCAGCAAACATGAATGAGCGGTAAATAGACGGGCTGTTAACTGCGGTCAGATGTTGGCAGCGGCACACCGATGCCGGTAAATAATTGCAAAGATATCAGTTTTGCCGCTTTGGCTGAACATACGCATATTTATTATGGATGTTTTTAATTTTTCCAGAAATTACTCGTGGAAGATTTGCGATAATCGCGCCGATGTCAGTTTGACACATTTTGTGTCAAATTAGTGCCGCTCCGCTGCGATCTCTGTAATGAAAATGCAACATTGGCATTACTGAATATCACGTTGACAGTTAGCCCTACTGCATTGTGGTATGATTATGGTCGTGAAAAATAACCACAGTGGCGAGAATTTTTTCAGATTTGTGTGTTGTCATTCTATCTGTTCGGTAAAACCTTTTTCCAGGCCAGTTTGAAATGCAATATCTGGGAAATATGGATGAGTATCTTGGAAACCATTTGAGATACAATAAAAATGGTTGGAATTGGGAAAAAAATGCCTGTTTAGGTAACTAAGAACATTCTGGCTCTACAGTTTCAGAAATCCTCTACAATTAGTGGCGTCAGAGAGTGAAAACCATGAATTGTTTATATCTAGTCCATGAATCGGTCCATTCTGAATGTTTGGTGAATTTATTGTGCATGCCCACACAGCACATGTACGTACAATGGATGAACAATGGACGTTGAATATGGAAGTTCAAGACATCCACTGGATGTCCAGAATTAGTCCAATGTACATTCAATGGACGTTCAATGGACGGCCAGGACACTACTTTGGACGTACAATTAGAGCCCAGACAACGTCCAATGGATGTACATTGTGCGTATTTTGGGCATCTATTGTATGTCCGTATTTGGTAAAATGGATTTCCAGAACATATCCAAATAACAGCCACTGTGGACGTCCAGTGTACATCCAAAATGAATGCAGATGATACAGATTATACAAGGTGTCTTGTAAATAATGGGCAATACTTTGGAAACATATTGTAAAGGTAAAACTAACACAAGTTCTCATACATACATTGTTCTTGTAGTGTGCCCCTTTTCGACATTATTTCTTCTTGAATAGAGAATCACAAAGACTTCTCGATGAAGTTATGACAAAAATCTCTGTGATACAATATTGGAAAGGGAATGAGTACCTAGTGTTATTTTTTTACCTATACCATATACCCAAAATTCCTCAGTGTTCTGGATCTTAATTAAAATGTTTACGAGTATGGTATATCAGGATACATATTCTTTGATAAGTAATTTTTCGTAAAATCAATAATTTTGGAAATATTCATTTTTAAATTTATATTCTGAAAACTAACAACACATTCACAAAAACTGGTAACAGAAGTTATTTATCTTGAACCCATCGAACTTATGAACAATTTTCTCTATACAATTCCATAAATATATTCCAATGAAATTTGTCCTCTCACGTATTTCAAAGGTTGAAATCCAACTAAAAATTGATACAACCAAAATTGAGCTACTAGAACTCTGTAGTTTCATTCTTTTATATCTTGCACATATCAAAATTGACGACACTTTCAAAAACTAACTGTTTACACATGATCCACCACAGGAATTCATTGAATAACAACATAAATGTAAGAAGATATAAAAAAGTATAATTCAACAAAGGAATAACAAAACTGAAAAATAGATACTCAAAAAATTTATAATAAAATAAAAGAATAACAACACTGGTCGAAAGAATAAATAAAGAAATATTCTGAGAACGATTCATTTCCTTCAATTTGCTCTCCTTAACCATTTTATATTTGCCTCCTCTATTTCTTTTTTGTTCGTTTCTTCATCTGCCTGTTCTGCAGCAACAATATATCTTCTGTTCTACCCACTGATCAGGAAGTCGGCCATTTTCAAATCCTTGAATGATTGTTTCATTCTCAACGTGATAATTATATTGAGATTGCTTGTAAGTCGGGATAAACCCCTTTTCATTAACTCATATGTGTTCCCGCCTCCTGTTTTTGACATCTAATTTGACTGAAAAATGAATAATCAACATGAAGGAATAAAACTTTGCTTCAAAGAGTACGTATAGGAAAGATTTGCCAAGTTTGAGTTTGTTACATATGATCATTCCTCAAGACTACTTGGAAATGTGTACACCTTCATTTATTTCACTATTGACAGGAGACACTTGAGAGGGATTCAATCCTGTTTTTATTGTAGGCTTGTATGGAGGTAATTTGCCATTTGCTTCATTTATTTCAGTATTGACAGGAGACGCATGAGAGGGACTCAATCCTTTTTTCATTGTAAGCTTAAATGGGGGAGGTAGAGGTAATTTTCTTTTGCTCCTTCTTTCTATACTTTCTAGACTTAGGATCATCATCATTTAGATCACTGCTGTATTCAGCCACTTTTGTATTATTCCTTGCTTCCAAGATATCTATAAATAGGTTGCATTTGTGTTGAAACCTGCAGCACACTCATTTTCATCTGAATTAGATTCACCACCATCAGTCGCACTATCTTATAATATTTTTTCGAAAGTTTTCTAGAACCCATATTAATCATGCAGTAATGAAAAGTATACTTATTTATTACCACCGATGAACGAACGAACCGAAGCCATAAATGGAGAGCAAAGACGTTTCTCAACAAGACTAAAAGCAAAGGGCACGTTCCACAAAATTGCCCGCGAATTTCAAAAATATTCCATAGGCAGCAAGAAAAAATAGCGACCGGAAAATTAACGTTTTTTGATCCCGAAAAGAATTCAGTGGTTAGAGTATTGTTGAATTTAGAATATACGTGACCTACCCATAGGTAATGATAAGCAATTAATACGTGAACATGTATTTGTTCATATATCGTTTATTATAAAAGAAATCAATGATTGTATTTGAATGGGACGTATAATGGATGTTAATTGTTGAATATACAATGAATATCCAGAAATGTACATAAACTGGCCCAATAAAATATTCCATCACGGTTGAAATTTTTGATTAGAAATACTTACGAATTTCAGTTTTATTTGAAATAAAAATAAGATTCTAAGGGTTCAAACTGAGATTCATATAAATATTTTTGGACATTGAATGTATGTACAATGGACGAACGTTTTTAACATCCAATAGACGGCTATGTTCACACGTACAATGAACATCCATTCAATTTCGATGGACGTTTGGGCGTGAGATGGACTTAAAATGAACGTCCAATGGATGTCGTGTGTTCTATGGGTAATAATGACCTCTCGTCATTGAACTTTCACTGTTTTCAAAGATATAATGATGGATTGTTCTTAGACGCTTGAATGGGCCATTGAACCGTTTTTATGTTCATTGCCTTCCAAGATACCCTATACTTCCATGTACTGCATTTTGAATTGGATGCCCTTATATATTTGCATAGATCATTGATGAAACCCCAGAAGTGGAATGACGCGGTTGCTCAGTAGGATACTCGCAATCGCACCATAATCTGTACCATGCAATATCAGTTCATCTTAACTATGTCTATCCGCTGGAGTCCCACTATGTAATAGAAGCGGGTGGTCTACTGGTGGCCATTGCGACACGGGCCGACTGTTTTTAAAGATCATCTAGAGGCCCACGCGTAACATGTTTGCTGGGAGGTGGGATTGTGGTCAAATGGCTCTATGACCTTAGTCTCGAATTGTCCCATGTATAGGTTTGCAAGGACTGAAAAGGGGAGGGATCCCATTGGTGCACTACTTATTTGATTGTAATATGTGCCTTGGAAGAGGAAGTTAGGATGTTAGATGATGTTGAAGGAAGCTTCTGGTATGCTATGTTTGGTTTTCAAGATGTCCAGTGTGTCTGAGAGAGTGAGGTTCATAAAGAGTGACACTATATCGAAGCTTACAAGGATATCAGTACTCCGGATTCTGTGTGTTTTGACAACTTCTATGGAGTGGTATGAATTCCGCACATATGATGAGGCTAAAAACTGAAGAGTGCTTGCTAGATATTCGTGAAGGTTGTTGGTTGGTGATCCGAATGCACTGACAATGGAACGCAGGGGGATGTTGGGTTTGTGTATTTTTGGAATACCATAAATACGAGTAAGGGGGAATGGTGAATTTCTTTGTTTTGGCTGTTCGGAGTTTTTAATGAGCGTTTTGGTCTCTTTCTCAAGATAGGTTGTGGGGTCTCTTTCTCAAGATAGGTTGTGGGGTCTCTTTCGTTGGTCTGATAATCTAATAGTGTTCTCATCTTCTCGACATAATCTGAAGTGTTGAGGAACACAGTGTCATTGCCTTTATCTGCTGGGAGGATGACCATGTCTTGGTTGTTCTGAAGACTTTTGAGGCAGATGTGATGTTGGAAGGTGGTAGTTTCGCTCTCCTGATGTTTCTTCCGCGTGATGATGGTTTCTGTTGGTATTGGGAGTGATGGAAAAGTTGAAACCTTTGGATAGTATATTATGGGTGGTTTCATCGAGTGGTGTATCGGAAAAGTTGTGTACTAGGACTGGAGGATTGTGTGTGGTCGTGGGTGGGGTAGTGGCTTGTAATGAAGAAGATAGTTTCTTATGTGTTTCTGATTTCTGTATGCTTATATGGTCTGCTTTTCCTTGAGATATTCTATAGAAAGTGTCCAAGGTCACCGGAAGGATGTGGTGATACCGAGGTTTCGTCTGATGTCGTGGATGGTTTTTCGAATCGGGGCTTGGCTGGAGTTTCTGAGGATGCACTGGCCTGATGATGACTTGTCTTGATCTTTCAAATGGAAGGCTTAAGGAATAACTTTCTGGTCTCTACATGATTTGAGGAAAGGGCACCAATTGCACGAGGCGTCACCTACATCAAAGGCGTCACCGACAAAATTGGCAGAATCCTAGAGAAACGCGATATAAAGGCAATCTTCACGGCAATTAATAAAATTTTCGATTTTCTCAGATCACCCAAAGACACTATAGCTAACAAGTCTCAGGAAATTTACAAAATACCATGTTTCGAATGCCCTAGGACATACATAGGACAAACTAACAGACGAGTGAGGAGCCGAATTTACGAACATCAACTTGCCATTCAAAACTTAGATCCTTCCTCGGCACTCTCCGAACACCGCGAAGAAACAGGTAACAGAATAGATTTCGAGCATACCAAAACCATTGTTTCTGAGGAAACAGTACAGTCGGGAGTCATTCAAGAAGCTCTTGAGATAGAAAAACGCCCGAATTGCCTCAATAAACGGACGTCGCTTACTCAATACCTGGGAACCTCTAATCTCCCTAACTTGCTTATAATGTTATGTAACACATGGTATTTCAATGAAAATCTACCCATCTAATAAAACTAATAATTGAGGCCTTCCTGAAGTCATTGTCACCTGAAAAATTAATAATCTCAGTAGGGTGATCTTACTCAGAATCTTAGGAGAATGCATATAGTTCTGATGGGTTATAGAAATTGTGAATTTGAATTTTTATATGTTGCATATATTTCTTCATTGAATTCGTTTGCAATATTGCACTTACCAACGTCAATATCTTCGACAATAGCTCTCAGCAGAAATGGTACTGTTGGAAAAAATCGAAGAGTTTCCTTTATGAATCTCTCAGTGTACTTCAATTGGGGTAAATCAGATGGCTCTATATCACGATCGGGTCCAAGAACTCCCATTATTTCGTCATACATCTTATCCTACAAGCAAAACATTAGTATTTGGCTATAATGAGCAACCCGTTATACGAAACCTGCATGTCCTGATGTATGCCCAACATCAACATTGTAAACCCATTTGTAGTTGCTGTTAGATCTGTTCCCTACAATTAAGAAAGAACAATAACTGCACTGGTCTATATAATTCTCGTGGAGATGTAATCTCATTGGAGTGTAAGCTGATACTTGGCTTCGCCATTACAGTGACAACCTCCATTTTGACCCACAGAATAATTTGGTTCTACGTAGCTGTGCGGGTTACCAACGGTATATTCGATACGAATGTAGCTTTTTCTTATTTTATAAACATTTTTACCTTTCACTTTAATGTACATTTTTCATTAATAACGAGACAATCTGCAAAAAGATATACTAAGTGGATGAACAATGATACACGACAATCGTCTACAAGCCTAAAAAACATACATGCCCTATCAAGGACGTTTCCTATACTACGTGAATATGATAAAGACCAAAAAAAGGATCATATAAACCCGCTGAAGGCAACACGAAAGAAACATTATCAGAATATAATTGAAACATCCGATAATCCTACAAAAAGCGCTTGGAAATTAATAAATGATTTCACAAAAAACAAAAATATCCAAACACAAAATATATCATTGATATCAGATGAAAATAGCCTCCATAGAGAACCCCATTGATGTTGCTAATTCTTTCAATATGTTTTAAAAAAATGCCCTACCTGATATAATTGAGAATATACTGTGTGGTTCTGCTATGGATTCTATTAACGAACCCTCAAACTCTTCGCAAACAATGTTTTCATTGTATCCTATACGCAAATGAATTATATGAACTACTACAAAATAAGTTGAAAAATAAGAGTTTTTATGGCTTTGACGACATACCAGCATTTTTGCTCAAGAAGGTTGTCTTTTTTATAATATCTCCTCTGAACTATCATGTCAACCTTTCGTTTTCAAACGGTAGTTTTCCCGATTGTCTGAAGACTGGCAGAATCGTTCTAATTCCGAAAAAAGGTGATCCAAAGCAGGTTAGTAATTATCGTCCCATAACTATTCCCTCCATATTTTCAAAAATATTGGAATATGCGTATTTAGAGAGATTGAATCTTCACTTGAAGCAGAATCATATAGTAATCGATAACCAGCATGGATTTCAAGCAAACAAATCAACAAACAGTGCTGTTCACTCTTTTTATGAAAACCTGAGTAATCTGGTTGATGCAGGCGAGTGCTCTGTTGGCATCTGCTGTGATCTCAGCAGGGCGTTCGACTGCGTTAACCACAACATCCTACAAATAAATTAATTAAAATTGGTATTCAAGGACTTGGAATGGATAAAATTATATATGTACGCACGTCGCCAGTACGTTGGTCTTCCAAAGGTGACTGAGCGATCAGTGACTACCTGTAACTCGGATTATCTTGACATCAGTGTGGTTGTCCCTCAAGGGTCAGTAGTGGGCCCAATATTGTTTTCAATATACGTAAATGACATCGTTAGAGCGGGCCCATCTACACATTTCACGTTGTATGCGGACGATACGATACGAAAAAATATGTAATGAAGTTTATTTCTAGTCTGTATGACTGGTTCTGAATGAACTCACTACACCTAAATGCAGAAAAAACTCAGTCAATGCATTTTCATGAATGGCAAGAACAAGTGCCTGCCATTCATGTAAATATTAATAATAAAGTTTTGGAAAATGTACCATGTGTAAGGTTTCTAGGCCAATAAATTGATGGGTGTCTTGACTGGAGAAGACACTGCAAGGAAGTAATCCAAAACTTAGCTCTATCAGCTATCTATTCAAAAACATGAGAACAGTTCTGACGGAAAAACAATTGATGATGACAAAATATGCTCAGGCTGAATCACGACTAAGATACGGAATATGTTTCTGGGGGCTATCCACTTGTTTTAGTGATGTATTTATCTCGCAAAAAAATTGATTCGTTGTTACGCTGGTTTCTCTCATACCACTAGTTGTCGAAATTTTTTGTGTTTTGTAACCTAGCCACTTTTAAGACAAATTTACAAATTCACTCTATTGATACAAGACAGCAAAATGACCCACATGTACCATTTTCAAGAACTAACCTTCTATATTATATTCCTGTATTTTAATCTTCTTATCTTCACAGTTTCATGATTTATAATACTTCATTTCACATCTTACTCTTCTGCATTCTTACATTGACTATTTTATCTGCCTTGCACGGGAAACGAGTGCTTTGCACTTATCCCTGAAACTACTTTATTCACTTTCAGCTTTAAGTCATTCACGTTGTACTTATATCAGATTTAGTTACTCTGAATAAAGTTATATTATTATATTATTATACCCACTGATATCCAAGAGCTGAAAGAAGCTATTAAAGATATCAGGAACATCAGGATTTGACGGTAATTTTCCAATTTCCGGGCAACTTTCCCATTTTTTTTTTCGTGTAACCATCTTCTAGATATACCGAACATTAAAAAAAATTGCCAAATCGGTCCAGCCGTTCTCACGTTTTGCGGTTACAAAGAATCAAGATTCATTTTTAACACGCTTTTATTAGCTTCACTTGTAACTAACAAACAATGTAATCAAATCTTGGAAGTCAATTTTAACCTACTTCTAATTGTCGTATCGAAATGAAACTTGCTCTGTATAGGTAGTTTGGATGACAATACTATTCAATACTATCTTGGAGCTGATCTGATGATGGTGCCAGGAGGAGACTAGTGGAACTCTTCAGTGGCTACTAGTATTTATTTATCGTATGGTACAGTAGCACATGTATACAACAAAAAGAAATACAAAACATATTATTGCTCATAGGCTAACATCTAGTTGGCAAATGTACTCGATCGCTTCGTTGGTCGCCATCAGGAAGTCATTGGAGTCACCTCCGTAGGCCCTGTTCTGGCATTCGGTGATGATGTGGTGAACGGTTTGTCTGGCCGCTCCGCAGTCACATCTTGCAGATGGTGTTTTGTCCCACTTGTGGAGCGAGTCTGCGCACCTTCCATGTCCGGTGCGTATTCTGTTCATAGATGACCATATTTTGCGGGGCTGTTCGTAAGCAGGTGGCTTTTGGCTTAGGCATGGTAGATTCTGGCATTGGGCTGGGCAGGCTTCTCTCCATTCTTGTTCCCAGAGGTCTGCAGGGTTGAAATCGGATGTCCGCAGTTTCCTGGCAGTTCTCATAGGAGGTCTTCTGGAGCGCAGTCTTGTTCTGGCTAGGTCACGATGTATGGGTAGCTGGAGGTTGTCTTGGATTCTGTTGAATTCTCGTACGAGAGCAGATTTGCGTCGGAGGTCAGGCGGTGGTATGTGGCTAAGGACTGGCAGCCATGAGGTTGGGGTAGATTTTAGTGGTCCTTATTGTTACGTTCAGCTGTGCGTCAACTTTGTGCGTGTGTGCGCTGTTGAGCCAGACCGGAGCGCCATATTCTGAAGATGGGTAGACTAGTCCTATTGCCGAGGTGCGTAAGGTGTCGGCAGAAGATCCCCATGAAGTTCCACAGAGTTTGTGTAGGATGTTATTTCTTATTCGCAGTTTAGCAGCAGTGTTTTCTAGGTGCCTTCTGTAGGATAGTGTTCTGTCGAGGGTAATTCCGAGGTATTTTGGGTGCGGGTTGTGGTGGAGAAGGTTGTCTTCGAAGTAAACCTGTAGTTCCCTATCAGCGTGTTTGTTGCACAAGTGGAAGCAAGACGTTTCTGTCTTTGTGGGGTTGGGTTTCAATCTACTGGCTACTAGTAAAATATGGTGAATGCACTGAGGCCGTTTTCAGCATAATTTACAATTCAAAGATATGGCGAATGCACTGGTTCTCAGCATATTAGCCAAAATTTAGTTATCAATAACTTCCATCTTATGTGGATGAATCAATCGAAGAGTTTTTCTCCCGTAGTCTTTTTTAGTCTTCTGTAGCAATATGGACTAAAAAGTTCAAAATAATAAGAATAAAGACATTGACCAAAAAATTTTCTTTCATGTAAAAAAAGCGGGGTGCTCTTCACTCATTTTTCATGATATCAAGCACCTCATGCTTTTTTACATAAAAGAAAATTTTTTGGTCAATAACTTTATTCTTGTTATTTTCAACTTTTAAGTCCTCATTACGTGTTTTTTTTTTAGGTTTTCCCAACTATAATTTTATTATACAGGGCGTTCCAACGAAAATTCGCCCCTCTTCCCTGTGAGTCAGAAACGGACGTATGATAAAAAATTCCAAAGAACAATTTGTGTTTCTAGGAGGTCCAATTTTGATATGAAATTCATACCCGAAACTTCACCCCCTTGCGGTCAGCAGCTACCCCCTATATTTTTTCCATGGCATGGGGGGTCGAGTGAAACATCATTTGAAAGGTCTCTAGCCCCTCTATCACCTCTGTGAGTTTTTTCAAAATCGGTTCATTCGTTATCGAGAAATATTTAAGAAAAAACTGAAAATTCGCTGTCGTTTCTTTTATTGAGAAAATCAATAACCAACAATATCAATGGGAACACAATCAACGGATAAATTGACAGAAATGACCTCCACCAAGTTCCATACAATAATACAGTCGACTTTCGAAACCTTTCCATGCATTATTCAGGGGTCAGCAATCGGCATTTCAAAACTAGACAGGAAAAAGAAGAGCAAAACAGAGACATTACAATAAAACAGAAAAATGACAGTATTTCTAATCCCACTGAAATTTCCGAAATTTTCAACGATTTTTTTGTGAATGCTCCACATGAAACTATAAGAAAAAAGTAGCCTTTGTTGACAGGTGTCAACTATGTCAACTATGACAAATGAAAGTCTGGTCAACAGTATGTTCATTTCCCATATATCGGAAGAGCAGGTGCTCCATATTATAAAACATAAACTAAAAAATAAACATACATGTGGCCCAGATGAAATTTCAGAGTTAATAATTAAAAAAATGGCAAATACGATTATAAAACCTTTAACTTACCTCATTAATTTATCATTTCAAACATGAATATTCCCATCCAGAATGAAAGCCGCGCTTGTTTCTCCCATTTTGAAAAAAGGAAATCTACAAAATTTGGAGAATTACCGTCCAATCACTATTACACCCATAATTTCGAAATTTTTTGAATATGCGATATTAGAACAACTACTGAATTTCATGGAAAATAATAAGACAATTGCTGAAAACCAGCACGGTTTCCGTACTGAACATTCTACTATAACAGCTATTCATAGTTTTTACGAAAAAATTTTACTCTCCCTGGAAGAAGACGAAGGCGCGGTTGGTGGATTCTGTGATCTCAGCCGTGCCTTCGATTGTGTTCAACATGACATTTTATTGGATAAATTATTGAGATACGAAATCCGGGGCAAACTTCATGAATGGTTTTCGTCATATCTCAAAGGACGTCTTCGGATAATCAAGATACACCACGTGGAGAACAATGAAAAATTGGTTTTTTACTTCTAGTGAACTTCCGATAGGAATAGGAGTTCCTCAGGGCTCAGTATTGGCCCCTATTTTGTTTACGCTTTACATCAATGAATTACCTCTGATCCTCCCGAATGCATCTACCTGTTCGTATGCAGATGATTCCACGTTATTATTCACAGGCAAATCTGAGGTACAAATTCAAAACAACAACACTACTTTTCAGTCACTTCGTAATTCTCTATTTTTGAATATTACTAAAACAAGTCATATAAATTTTCACACCAGACAGAATAAAAATACCCCAGCAGTAGAAATAACTATAGATGATCAAATCATAGACAAGGTGGAATGCTCTACTTTTCTAGGTATTAGACTTGATCAGAATGTATCCTCCAATACTCACTGTAAAACTTTAGTTAATACACTGAGTATCAAATGTTTTAAACTGAGATCTCTCAAATTTATAATTGACATACAGGGACTCCTGCTCTTCTATTTCGGGGAAATCCAATCCAGATTAACATGCGGAATAACCATCTGGGTAGTTCATCTGCAGTTAATGAGGTTTTTCGGGTGCAAAAGAGGATTATGCGATGTCTTGCTGATGTTCCCAATGGTACCTCATGCAGGTATCTATTCAAACAATTCAAAATTATTCCTCTCTATGGCCTACATAAATTGGAACTTTTAACATATATACACAAGCAACGCCAAACTTTGGTTAGGAATAACTCACTACATGATCATCATACAAGATCAAAAAATAATTTCCATCTGCCCAATGTTCGTTCAACAGTATCTCAGAAATATGCAGATATACTGGGACTAAGATTATATAACGTTCTTCCTGAAGAACTAAAATTGATAGAAAGAGTGCACACATTCAAAAAGGGGATGAAATGACTACTTTCCGCCCTCTGCCCCTATAACATAAATGAATTTTTTGATAGTTCTAGATAAAATGTTTTGTTTGCCTATATTTTATATCTTATATATCCTACACACTTTATGTAAACCTTGTTTGTATCTGACTTGTCCGATAGCCTCACAGCTCTATGGATTAAATAAAAATTGAATTGAATTGAAAAAAAAACATGTAAACTCGGAAAATCTGGAAATACGGAATTTTTTTGGAACGTGGAAAAACTGAGACAGTCTTTAAAATCGCTTAATGAGTGGCCGCCTTGTAAACGTTTCGAAATGGACGACACGACGACACTGTTAGTTTTTCCTGCAATGGTAGTTTTTGTTGGGGCTAGAACAAAAAGTAGATAGTTGGCCACTGTCACTTCGTCACGAATTATTATTTATTCACCTTTATTCACTGTGTTCCAACATGGTTTTTTCTACTGAAGAAAGAATATAAATTGTAGCAACTTACTATCGAAGTAATGAATGTGCTAAGGCTGCTGCAAGAATTTATAACACGAATCATCCAGACCACAACGTGAGCTATCAATACGTTAAACAGTTAATGGGTAAATTTAGAACTTTAGGTTCTAATCGCAAATGAAGCAGTTGAAGTTGCAGTTTTAGGACATTTACACATGGATAATCGAAAATCTATCAGATAAGTAGCTAGAGCGTCTGGTGTATCAGCTACTAGTGTTTTTCGGGTTTTGATAGCCCACAAATTCCATCCTTTCAAAATAAGGCTAGTTCACGAATTAAACGACGATGATCCTGATCGTCGACTTCAGTTTTGTGAGGAGTTCAGCGAAAAATTGACCAATAACCCAAACCTACTATACAATACATGTTTTTCAGACGAATGTACTTCCATGTTGACTGGTGAAATAAATATACTCAATTGTCGTTACTGGAGCGATCTGAATCCTCATTTGATGACGGAAACCCTTTCACAAACTCCAAAAAAATGTAATGTTTGGGCCGAAATTCTTGGTAATCATATTGTTGGACCATTATTCATTAATCTCAATGGAGACACATACTTAAATCTATTACGAGAATGTGTAGATCCTATAATTACGCAAATTTTAGAAAATGATGACAATTTTCAGTTTTTTTCTCAAATAAAACGTACAACATCGAATTTCTCTATAACAAATGAACCAATTTTGAAAAAATTACAGAGGTAATAGAGGAACTATCAATTTCATATCAAAATTGAACCCCCTAGAAACACAAATTGACGTGTTCTTTGAAATTTTTTATCACACGTTCATTTCTGACTTACAGGGGGGATCAAGTTTTCGTTGGAACGCCCTGTATAGATTAGTTATTACACCTAAGTACTGTCTACATCCATGTGTGGTTTTGTTTGATAGATGAGTTTTCAGCAGGGTTGTATATCTGGATTTTTTACTTTGTGGAATTTTAGAGTTGAATCAAACCGAAAGGAAAGCAGTTTGGATATATTTTTTTTATTTGAGTTAGATTGCATGGAAATATCAGGTAGTTTTAGGGGATCCAAAATCCACAACTAATCATTGTCGGGTTTAAGGTTCACACAAAAATAGAAATGCTGCTTGTGTTTTCTAATGAAAAATATGTAAAAATTCAGAATCAATAAATAAATTGTGGATTCTAATTTTCCGACTAGCAGCTCACTCAGATTTTTCATGTTCATATCGACTTCTATGAAATGACAACTTGTATCTTGAAGCCATTTTATATTTTATAAAAGTTGAAGGAGACTCACCGCTATCATGAAGGCATCAACTTCATGCCTGAGTTGTTTTTCAGTAAAATCGGTTTTTTCTTCGTGTACTATTTCCAACAGATAGTCAAGGAATATTTTTTTCTTTGTCGATTCTATAACATAAAAAAATATAATGGTAGATTATCGTTTCTAACAAATTCCATAAAACAATTACCTTCGTCAGAGTCTTCATCGGGTGCAATTCTTCGCTTCCTCATTTTCTCTTCAAATGCAATTTTCTTCTGTTTCACTATCTGAAATGTGAATTAAATATATATTTTCTTGACCAAATATATATTTTCTTAAATTTCTCGGAATAAAGGTTTGATTCAGTCAATTCGTATAATTTCTTTTGACGACGTTTCGACATAGTATTTGTCATCATCAGGTTACAAACAAAATTACTGTAGATGTGTACCTACAGTAACGTTCGTACGATGAAAACGCAGATATTCAATTAAAATGATTTTGTTTTTAACCTGATGATGACAAATACTATGTCGAAACGTCGTCAAAAGAAATTATACGAATTGACTGAATCAGACCTTTATTCCGAGAAATTGAAGAATATATATATATATAAATATATACATATATATATATATATATATATATATATATATATATATATATATATATATTTATTCAGGGTTATTATTGGGAAATGCGCATACAGTAAGGGTGAGGACACCGAGGTGCTTCTAAATAACCTATATTTTATGGGTTTATCGTTCTTTATAACCAAGATGCAGGGTGATTTATTAATTTCCCCATTTTTTCTATTAATCATAACTTATGAACCACCCTATACATTTTTGTAATATTTGCCTCGTATGTTCTTTGTCCACAGTGGTGTCGATTAACATAATAAAGAAAAGTCGTATTTCAGGTCCGGCCTTTAAGTAGGTTTCGAGTGGAAACAACACCCTGTATATCAATATTTTAAAATTTTATTTACAAATTTGGAAAGAGCAGAAAAAAATAAGTAAGACTAAATGTATTTGGTGTTTCCGCATACAACTTTTTTACTTATTAACTTGAGTCAAATCTAGATGTTTCGATAATGAGGTGGCAGAATTTTTGTTTCCTCAAATGGTACTTTTCCAGCTTTAATCCATAAAATCATCAACTATTTCTTTTTCTCCTAATTTCTGGATCCCAACCTTATTGAAAAACTAGAGGAGGAATTTCAATAAGGTTGGGATCCAGAAATTAGGAGAATAAGAAATAGTTGATGGTAAAGCTGGAAAAGTACCATGTGGAGAAAAAAATTATTTTGTGCTACCTCATTATCGAAACATCTAGATTTGACTTAAGTTAATAAGTAAAAAAGTTGTATGCGGAAACACCAAATACATTTAGTCTTACTTATTTTTTTCGACTCGAAACCTACTTATCAATTTTTTTAAGGCCGGACCTGGAATAAGACCTTTTTTTATTATGTTAATCGACACCACTGTGGACAAAGAATATACGAACCAAATATTACAAAAATGTATAGGGTGGTTCATAAGTTATGATTAATTGAAAAAATGGGGATATTAATAAATCACCCTACATCTTGGTTATAAAGAACGATGGACCCAAAAAATATAGGTTATTAAGAAGCACCCCGGTGTTCTCCATCTACCCTTAGTGTATGCGCATTTCCCAATGAATAACCCTGTGTATATATATATATATATATACATTGGGACATAAAAAATTCATAATCATGATTTCAGGGGCGTATTTTTCAGGTCAAAATAAGACTTTTTTTCCCATAAACATGTGTCCGTTTTTTTTTTTTTCTAGCTCTTTAAGTTTTTGCGATATTGAGATTAAATTTGAACATAGGTTACGTTTTAGGGTTCACATCATCCAGTTTGCCGAGTGATTGTGAGAATCTACAGGGAGATATTTTTTCAGGAGTCAAGCCCTTTTTCGCTCCATAAACTTTTTTGTGGTGCGCCGCTGGTAGATTCTAACATATGCAATGAATTTTTTGATTTGTTTTTAAATTTTTCCGTCTCCCATAATTTTTACGCATCTGCAACCGTTATCGAGAAAAAAAAACATTTTTGTAATTCGCTACATGTAATTAAAAATTTTAACAAAAGGGGGGAACTTATTAACACAATGAAAAGAAAAAACGTTACTTATTTGGTAAATTACAAGTTTTCTTAAACATTACCTGAAAAATAAGAAACCTAACAAACCTTGACTTTTTATAAAAGGTGCTGGAAATGCCCTTCTCCTTCTGCGATACAACCTTCCACTCTTCTTTTCATAGACGGCCGTACGCGTTCTAAAATTCCGGGAGTGTTTCTCACGGACGGTGTGGAAGGCATCCATAATTCGTTCAGTAAGAACTTCGATGGAAGGCACTGGTTCTGCACCATAAACTAGGCCCGTTACATATCCCCATAAAGAAGTCCAGCGGGTTGCAATCTGAGGACCGTGGGGGGCCAGCAATTGGATCTGCTCTGCCAATCCACCGATTGGGAAACACTGTATCCAAATAATCGCGGACGATGACTCGAAAATGAGGGGGGGGCCATCGTGCATAAACCACATTTGTTGACGAACTTGTACTGAAGCAGGCAATTCGTTCTGTAGGAAGTTTAAACATGTGGCACCATTTAAAATTCGCGGT
This sequence comes from Gonioctena quinquepunctata, assembly GCA_018342105.1. Taxonomy (NCBI): domain Eukaryota; kingdom Metazoa; phylum Arthropoda; class Insecta; order Coleoptera; family Chrysomelidae; genus Gonioctena; species Gonioctena quinquepunctata. The sequence continues at coordinate 142,349 of JAFIRS010002042.1, read as the reverse complement.
AAAATAAAAGGACCAATTGAAGTATCTCCCACTATTCCTGCCCTTATGTTTACGCTGAACGTTCCTGGGTCGAGATTGTCTGATCATGTGTGGATTTTCTAGTGCCCATATATGAACATTGTGGTAATTCACTACTCCGTCGCGTGTAAAGTGAGCTTCGTCAGTAAAAAGGATACGAGGTAAAAATGCAGGATTCCTAGTACAGTTGCGCAGGATCCATCGGGAAAACTGCAAGCGCCGTGGAAAATCTCGCGGAAGCAAACCTTGGACGCGCTGGATATGATATGGGTATAGCATGTTTTCGTGTAAAACCCTCCAGACAGTTGAATGGGAAACATCCAAATCCCGTGCTATGTGTCGAGTACTCACACCAGGATTTTCGTCGATAACATTTAAAATCTCTTCATCTCCCACTGGGTTGCGTGCTTGTCGCGGTCTGCCAGCATCGTGCCTCGGAGTCTGAAATCTGCCGTATTCCCGAAGGTGCTTATTGAAATTCATAAAAGTTCTTCAGTTGGGAAGCTGGCGATTGGGAAATCTCAGCGCGTACAACCTCTGAGCTTCAAGTCCGTTACCATTAGCCAGACCATAAACAAAATGGATGTTAGCCAGATGTTCAAATGGATATGGTTCATTTTCCATTTTAATGTTAAACCAATACACGATGAGACATCCGCCAACTTTCAAATTACGTCACATGCTTCAAAACAAACCCAAACGTCAAAATGAAAATAGAAGTCAAACCCCACTAATTATCTTCTGCATTGTTTAGTTGAAAAATGTAATTAATTCCAGCGAATTACAAAAACTGATTTTACTTTTTTATCGATAATGGTGGCAGATGCGTAAAAATTACAGGAGACAAAAAAATGTATTAACAGAACAAAGAATTCATATCATATCTAAAAATCTACCAGCGGCGTACTACAAAAAAGTGTATGGGGCGAAAAAGGGCTTGTACCCTGAAAAAATATCTCCCTGTAGATACTTACAATCACTCGGCATACTGGATAATGTCAACCTTGAAACGTAACCTATGTTCCAAATTCGATCTCAATATCGCAAAAACTAAAAGAGCTATGAAGAAAACAAAAAATCTTGAAATTAATGCTCTGTAGATCTGTAACGAAGCGTTTGCGTACACATGTTTACGGAAAAAGTCTCATTTTGACCTGAAAAATACGCTTCTGAAATCTTCATACTGAATTTTGAAGCACCCTGTATATTCAGTTCGGGATTCATATACGAGAGTTCAGAAGTTTGTATAGGACATTTTGTCCCTGGCTAGAATAATTTTCAATTTTTATTTTTTTATCCGTGATTTTTGGAATAGAATGAAATCTGTTATTGAATGGATAATGCAAATGCTAGCTGTGATTGGTTAATAATCCCAGCTTCGCAACTGCAAAGTGACCTCTCATTGACAGGTAATGCACGATTTTTCATCAGATGTAATCCAACGTTCGTGGAGACATTAGACCAGAAAAGTATTTGTTTTAGAGCAAGCTGAAATAATTCATTTAAAAATATACATATACTGGATTGTCAATTATGAAAATAAGGAAAAACTCGCCACAAAACTGAACATTTGAAGCAATTGAAATTTATATTTATGAAGTTAAAAAAACGATCCCAACTAGATTAGTTTTTATTTTGGAAAAGATGTAAAGAGGATATCAAATGAAAGATAGATGGCGTGATAATTTGTTATAATGAATGAATTTATTTGAAATGCAACCTAATGAAGTTCACACATAATAGAAATCAAACTTGAGAGAGATATAATTGAGATGGATAGTTATGTGTGTGTTTGTATTATTGCATTTTTTTGTTATAGGAAAGAGTTGAAAAAAGATGAAATTTTAAAATGAGTTTGTTTATTAAAGCCGATAGTTCCGTAATTTATTAGCTTCATTGACTTCTGAAATTTCTAGAAGGTCAAGTTGTAAGACTTTGTCGCACATATGTAGCACCTCCTTATTTGAACATGTGTGAAACTAATGTTTTGAATCGAGAATATGATCAGCAAATAGGAAGAAAGTGTCACTGTTTTTATAATGTTGTATTTGTTTCAAACGTTCATTGACACATGTTTCGATTTTTCTTCCACTTGACAAACAAAATAACGGGATTATTACCAATAGAAAATCTTTGAAAATTCGAGTACGGTTCTGATGGAATCACTTTACTTCCTAATGCAGAGTTATTGGTTTTTTGTAGTATTCAAAGACGGAGAAGAACTCAAAGAACCTTGTTTTTTTTTAATGATAATGAAAATATTTAAAAAAATTAGCTTGTCTAATTTTATTTTGACAATTATTCAAACATCATTTTCTTTTCTATCAACGACTCTCTTGCTTTAAAATATGTGGAGTACAAAATGAATAAAGCAAACATGAACACTAAGTATTCGAACACTCCCTCCGTTTGATATTCACTTTGATTCTCATTGCTTCAAACTGATGCATGCTCAACGCTTTAGTGAAAATATCTGCCGATAGGTCTTCACTTTTCACGAATTGCAGTTCGATATCTTTTTCGAGTCTGTTTCTCAAATAATGAAAACTAATTAAATATTTTTTCGTGATAAAAATACTACCCGGAAACCGACTGTGCCATCATACGAAAGATGGTCCGTAGTTATATCCTGTTGTGTTTCCTACTCGCAACTGTCATTGCTTAATTTGTTATAAACATTTAAAAGCATTTTTTTTATCGTTTTTGACTTGTAGATTCATAACCGGCACAGCACGCTTCCCCGCGTCTGCTGCTCTACCCCCACTACTCTGCCGCTTTCACGCACTCGCCCATTTTCGGTCAAGTTTGCAAGTATTTTCCACCTATTTTGCAGCATTTTAACGCAAAATGAGGATAAACGTTTTGTAATACTATACTTCTACTTTCGAAATCTTTTTGAAAAATTGGAATCGGACCACCTATGACGCATCCAGGTCTGCTGCAATAAAGTGCATTAAAAAATTCAGATTGCAATTATGCCATTGAAAAAGTGGCGGAGTTATGAATTTTTAAATAAACGTTGAGTTTTTTCCGGTTTTTCCGGGTTTTATCCGTTACTAATAATCCGCTCGAGTTGCGGTAAGGCTCATTTTTTGCATTTTAATTCCCTACAATTGGTCCATTGATAGTATCGAATTTGCTTTATCAGTTTTCAAGTCACAAGTCAAAAACCATAAAAAATGAAAGAAATGCTCTCAAATGTTTATAACAAATTGAGCAATGACAGTTGCAAGTAGGATACATAACAGGGTATACCTACGAACCGTATGATGGCACAGTCGGATTCTTGGTAGTATTTTTTGTCACAGAATCAATAGAGGAAAAAATCTCTATTGATTGGCCTAAATGTCAATATGTTTTGTTCGCTTATGAAAATTTTCATCTTGTGTCATTCTCATGGCACTTTGATTATCCATTCTGATGACAACTGGATGCATCAGTCGCTGTTACATATTCAAATTCAGCAGTTGACACAGCTACAATATTTTGACGTCTGGAAAACCAAGTAATGGGTGATCCTTCAAAAAAACTGTAAATGTATAGGCGTCGTGCTCATGCTCCCTGAAAATAGCTATACTACTTTTCTTACAAGTTTTTGTCTCCAGAACACGAATCCGGAAGAGAAACGCGGACCGTTTCCAAAATATATATATTTTTTTTTCTTCATTAGATGATTTTCAAAAACCGTTTTCTCGCACAAAAATCACTCAAAATGCCTTCTACTTTCAAACATCATAAATTACAAACGGTTCTATCGAAAAAATCCTCCTTCTTCAACACATACATCCTAATCTCTAACATCTGACACAGATTGAGGTTAGGTTAGGTTGTTGTTGATAATGCGAGGAGGGGTTAGGATGTATGTTTTGAAGACGGATTTATTCGATAGAACTGGCTACAAATTGTGCCGAAAATGAGTGATTTAGTGTTCGTAGAAAACGGTGCTCAAAAATCAGCTAATGAAGAAGGAAAAAATGTTATATCTCGGCAACGGTATGAGACCGCCGCGTATTCAGGGGGTAAAAACTCGTAAGAAAAGTATTACAGCAATTTTCAGGGAGCATGAGCACGACGCCTATACATTTACCCAAAAAACATCACGAATCCAGGAGTTGATTTTCTGCTTTGAGTGTCTCCTGCAAGATGAGCATTACTGTAACTCACTACTGGAATCTCATAAGAGAATTGACCAAATTTCAAGTATCTTGAAATTATTTTACTCCCTCCCAATGAATATCACATGGATTTTCCACATATCTGCCCAACTTGTTGACAGCAAATGGGATATCTGGTCGACTGAGACCAGAAACAGTAATCCACCTATTGCTTCTCGATATGGTGGAGAACATGTAGAACTTTCTTGTTCTAAATCTTCGGTTGGTCCGGCAGTACTCACTGACTTACAATTTGACATAAGTGCATACGCTGATTACCTCGTGGATGGCCAAAAAAATGCACATATCACGTCTGTTTTAAATTTCTGCAACTTCATGGACCGATGCAACACAATCAAAAATTCAAATGACCGGATCTTTGCGAACTTCAAATGCACGGTGAACCCCGACCTGATACACGAAGATGCACATCATCCTTCTCTGCTCAGTCTTTTTGATGCATGCAAAGAAAAATGCAATGTAAATGATTTTTACTATAACTTTGAAAGGGCGGACCTGCTCAAACTCTATCAAAACATAGCAAATGGGGATTGGAGCTTCCTCAATGGCATTCCTGATGCCAATTCTGCATTTGAGCAATTCTTTGCAAAAATATATTCCATCATCAATACACATGTCCCACAAGGAAAAGTGAACTGAAGGTCATATCCTCCTTGGTACATTGGTAATAAAATGTATCAGGCTCAAACACATGCATGGAACCCTTTCAAAAATACCAATGATCCACTCTCATACGAAGAATTTTCATCCCTAAGGAGACGCTTAAAATATAACAATGAAAAAAGTCAGTCATAGTATTGTCAAGAAATCTAGAGAAACATAAAAAATGACCCAAAACTTTTTTGGCATTAGGAACGTAAAAAACAAAAGGCTATAGAATTCACAACCTAATGTATGAACTATAAGAATGAACACTTTGATGATCCCAGAAGCATTGCAAATGCGTTTGCTGATTTTATTCGCGAATCATATTATCCAATGAATACAAATGATTTCTCTCCGCCACAAGATTTAGGTAACGATTGCTTCGGAATCAATAATATTTTAGAGAAAGAAGTTGCTCTCGCCCTGAAAAAACTTAAACTAAAAAATACAATGGGTCCCAACAAAATCCCTGCATTTCTTCTAGATGACTACGCTACAGTTCTCGCAAAACCTCTAACAGTGCTCTTCAACCTTTCACTGTCCACTTAAACTTTCCCATCACTATTAAAACAATCAAAACTTTGCAAATATATAAAAATAGGGCTAAATGTGATATTGTGAATTACAGACCCATTACAATAATACTACCAGCCCATTTTCTATCATGTGAAAAATCAAATCACAGACGCCATTTTGTGGGAAAGTTATAACAGCGTATAGTTCGGTACATCAGTAATTGGTTAATTTGCTCGTTAGTTGGTTTATTTCGGTTTCAGTTACTATTTCGTTTTCGTTACATTTTCAATGCACTATCACTTCAAATACTTTAATAGCACCTCAATTAAGTAGGTACAGTCAAACTCGGCTATAACGAACGGCATAATGACTAGAAATGGTTCGTTATAAAGGGTGTTCGCTATGAAGAAAATATGCATTACATACATCTAGGTAGATTTTTTTTTTCGCGTAAATTGACGACTGTTAATTTTTTGAGGCCATAATCCCGACTTTGTGCATTTGCGAACCTACTGTCAAATTTTCCAATTATTTCCAGCTCAACCGACAATGCGATAGCCTTCCTGCATGCATTCGTAGTAGGAATATTGGTACAATGCAGTTGAACACGTACTAATACAGTCTAAAACTACGCCATGTATCTAACAAATCCCCAACGAACAAATAGGGAAATTCCACCGGTCGACTGCGGCCTTGATTGAACAATCTTTCATCGGTAGTTCGTTATAACCGAGTTTGACTATATCTTGTTAGTGACTGAAATTATCCATCTACTTTTTTGATGTAGTATATTAATTTGTTATTAGTTAAATCGTTCATGTACTTTGCTGGTGTATGATCCAGCACACATGGTGAGAGTTTGTATCTATTTGTTGTATACCTGAGTATTATATAACTCACAATGTTACGAGCTCGAAAACGTCGTCGGTCGTGTACAAATATTTCTCGTAAAACCAAAAAAGCCCGACAAGAAAGTGCACGACATGAAACTCAGTCTCCGGCATCGCGACAGAAACGATTGCAACACGTTAGAGATCAAATTCGTCCTAGTTATAATTATAAAAAAGTGTACTTTAAAAAAGATGATAACAAATGTCCAGAATATATTTTCAGAAAATTATGTTTTAAGAGGTTAACTATTAAACTTAATACTGTGAACAATCTCACGCAGTTGGAGGCAATAATATATCTTCATTGTTAAATCAAAGGAGATGCCTCCGACTGCCTGAGATTGTTTACAGTATTAGGTTTAATAGTTAACCTCTTGAAACATAATTTTCTAACAATATTTTCTGGTCATTTTGTTTCCATCTTCTTTAAAGTACACTTTTTACGCAGTCGGGTTTTTTGATTTTTTTATTTAACTTTTTTATTGTCGACTTTGGATCACGTCAAGCAAGACTGCGCGCATGAAACGGGCGGTGACAACTTTAAACAATGTTTGTTATTTTACATCTTTTATATTGGTGTTTTTCGGTAAAATCACATATTTGAAAGAAAAAAAAAAGGTTTCGAACTGATAACTTCTCCTCCCTTTTGAAGTCGGTTGAAAATATCTACAATATCACTCACTTTTCCAGAAAAGTCGTGCATCTTTTCGGCAATTTCCACACATTCTCTTCCCAACGGCAGTAAGTTGAACAATGGGGCGATGTGTCCACTCGTAAAGACTGCTTTTAAAAGTAGGATGCTCAACATTCTGAAAATAAATGTGGACGGAAGTGAAATTATTTCAACATATGGTATGTATCATCTAGAATAACTTGTGTATCTGTGTATCTGTCTGTGGCACCGTAGCTCCCAAACGGATTAACCGATTTTGATTGATTTTTTTGTTTGTTTGAAAGGTGTCTTGATCGAGAGCTATGATTCAAGAAAATCTGTTCATCCGTTTGAAAATCAGCCATGTCTAGTTGATGAAGGAATATGAGCAACTTCCACAGGTCTGATCGATTAGAAATTAGGTATCCTGTTACTTCAATCATACTGCAAGAACATGGTCATGGTAATCAATCAATCAATCAATCAAATTTATTCATCATAAAATATACATATAAATTCAATCACAAGGACCAAAGACAGATGCATGTTTATAACAAGTCACAAATAAACATCAAAACAAAATAAATTAAACATCAAAACAAAATAAATTAAAATACATACCATTAGATTAAAATATATGATAAAAAATTGAGAAATTCATCTTTGCAGGAACATACTTTTCGGACAATATATCATAAAAAGGTAGAAGACGTGAATGCACAAGAGACAACAAGAGAGACAATCGTATATATAAGTATGCTATATTGAATACAAATAAAATCAATTGCATATATCGCGGACATAACACAAATTATACTAAGTACTCATCTATAGTGTAGCAGGCCTTCTGAACTAGCTGCTGTTTCAGTCTTGTTTTGAAAATATTTAAATTGAGGGAGCTTTTAATATGCTCATCAAGAGAGTTGTATAATTTACAGCCAGTAAAAAAAAACTTTTTTGGTACAGCGTAGTCCGGTGATTCTCAGGTTGTAGTTGGCCTTTGAAACGTGTATTATGGTCATGCTTCTCAGTAGTATTCAAAAACGCGTTTTTATTTTTATAGACGTATGTACAAACTTCCAGTATATATAAGCTTACAACAGTTAGGATTTTGAATTTTCTAAAATAATCTCTGCAGCTCGTTCTAGTATCGATACTAGCAAGAATTCTAATCGCATATTTCTGAAGTACCAATACTCTATTCACATGTGCACAATTTCCCCAAATCAAAACTCCATACTTTATATGGGAATGAAAATTTGCATAGTACAATGACAGTAGTGTGTACTCACTACAGTGGTTCTTCATAAATTTCAGACTATAACAGCTACTCTGTAATTTCTTACACAAACAATCAATATGACAATTCCAGTGAAGTTTCCTATCATAGGTAACCCCCAATAGTTTCACTGATTTACTACTTACTATTTCATCATTGGAACCTTCAAAAAGTTTGATTTCATCAGTCCTGCCATTACCAAAAAGAACAGTTATTGTTTTACGATGATTCAGTAGTAGGTTATTATTGTTGGACCATTTTACAATATTGGCAAATAGCGCTTCAGCAGTAGTTTTCAGCTTATTGAGATCCTTGTCAACAACCAAAATATTCGTGTCATCTGCATAGCAGATAACACGAACATTCTGAACCCTTTGAATATAGAGAATGAGATCGTTAGCAAAAATGTTGAAAAGTAGAGGACCTAAGACAGAACCTTGCGGCACACCTTGCTCTACATCCATTTCCTCAGAGAAAATGTTATTGACTCTTATCATTTGTTTTCTATTACTGAGGTATGACTCGATTAATGTTAAAGGCAAACCTCTTATTCCATATCTCTCTAATTTGGCAGTGATTAATCGATGATCCACTAGGTCGAAAGCTTTCGAGAAATCAATGAAAATACCCAAAGCAAACATTTTTTTGTCAATACTTGAAATGATCCGACCGCTGAACTCAGATAGTGCTGTCTCTGTACTTTTGTTACTGCAGAAACCATGATGGTCGGACGATAAGAGTTTGTACTTAAGTAAGTAATTGGTTAACCGATCCCTAATTGCCATCTCAAATAATTTAGAGATACTGCATAACAGGCTTATTGCTCTGTAGTTAACAAAATCATTCGGATCTCCTTTCTTGTAAAGTGGCTGAACTATTGCCAGTTTGAAGTTATCTGGGAAATTTCCTTCCTCAAAACAAAGATTGATTAGGTAATTCAGAGGTTCACTAATCCACGAGCTGCATTTCTTCAATAAATTATTAGAAAAATTATCATGGCCAGAGGAGTTGGAAGATTTCAGTCTACTTATTAATGACTCAACTTCAACAATCGTAACGGGTTCTAGATAAAATGATATGTGCGATAAGGAAATATTTGAATCTAAAAAGCTATAGTCACGTTCAAAATTTTTATTGATAGGGATGGTGAACTGGTTTGCAAACTGATTAGCAACAATCTGATCTGGTAAAGGATAGTTATTTTGTGTAATAGTTAATTCATTATTTTTATACCTACCTGTTTTCAATTCATTAATCAGTTTCCACATAGCTTTCGTTTTATTTTCCGATCCATGTATTCGCATGTCATTAAATTTAATATTCGCTGCTCTCAGTGCATTGCAGTATTGTTGCTGCAAGTATTTGCTTATGTCCTTATAAATATTGTTGGTCTTAGCAAACGTCTAATAACTGATATTTCACGTAGAGGAAAACATGAATCTAAATAATGAATAATTAAATTCGTGAAGTTGTCAGATGCTGCATTCAACCTTCCTTGACTATAAACACTATGCCAAGTTTCAATACTTATGCAATTTAGGAAATCAATATTATTTTGGTCATTGAAAGATCTATGCATTATATGATGTTTTTTATTACGTTCCTCATCAGCCGCTGCTGACGTAGAATGTAATATTTTGATACGTTGAGAAAAGTGGTCAGATAAATGGAGATCGATCACTTCAGCCCTATGAAATTTGAGCTCAGAACTAACTAAGAAATTATCAATGCATGTACTGGAAGTTTGTGATACCCTGGTTGGTTCCTTCACAGTTGAGAATAAACTATGGCATCCTAGTACGTCATTCAATAAAATGCAGTTGTGACTTCTTGTAGAAAAATCTACGTTAAAGTCACCACCAATAATGACCTGCCTGTTAGCAACTGTTCTCAGGTTCAAAAATTCAGTAAACAGTCCAAAAAAATTTTAAAATCTCCTGATGGCGGCTGTAAACAACGGCTATTACCAAATCTTGTGATAGTAAAACTGCAGCACATTCAAAAATACCTTCCCTGCACACAGAGTCTACATCAACTTTTTGATAGTTAGCCCTGAAATTTTTATTTTTGTACATGGCTACACCGCCATTCTTAGAATTTTTTCTGCATGAGTAGTTTATCAGATTGAAACTGCTCAATAAGTATGTTTTTATTTGAATTTCATTCAACCAATGTTCGGAAATTAGAAGTATATCGCATTTGATATTGTCAAAAACCACGTCAATATTCAAAATTTTATTACTCAAACATTGTATGAAAAATGTCTAATGTTATAGAAGATGAATTTTCATTTGTATCTAGCAGATGTTGATTGGTACAACTTGAGACAATCGAGGGTATAAAAAATAGTTGCATTCACTATTATCATTATTTTTTGAAGTAGCGATATCTGAAACTTTTTTTACTGCGTCACAATAGTTTTTTTGTATTACATTGCTATTCCTTTACTTAACAGCAATTTTTGTTTGAAAATTTGTGTAGCAAAACCTACTTTATAACGGTTACTAGTAATGACGTTATTGCACTCAAAAACTGGAAATTTTTTCAGTCCAAGTTCATATATTTCTTGAAACATCTCCAAATTTCTTATGTAAATGTTTTCATTTTCTTTCCTATTATTATAACAATAATCAGACTGGTAGGCATCTTGACCTGATGCTGCAGCATCACTTGTAATCTGCAGGATACCCAACTCCTCACCAACTTGCAGCAGAGATATCGTGTTGGGGCTCATTGGAATGGTTTCGATGAATATGTTATAGAGAGATGGTGATCAGAGTCTGAAGATGGAGCAGGAAAGAGAAATGAGGATAAATTGGTGAGGGATTCTAAGCTACTTTCACTCGTTCAATCGATGTGAAATTTTGGTATTCGATGTAGTACCGTTTGTGGCGAATTAGTGTATGAATGTGTAAAGTGAATGAAAGAATTGCCAAAATCTTGCAACTGTAATAATATTTATGAAAATACAACTATTGTCAGAACACGCAGATTTCGGCTAGGCAAGATCTCGTGTCGCAATTTCGTGTTTCGACCCGGAAAGTTTCAGTGTGAATGTGGGAATAGAGTGTCGATCATAGCGTGTCTACTAGTATATCATATTTATTTTCATATACGATAAGGTGTGTGTGTATGGGTGCTCCTGTGAAAAGTTGAATTACTCCAGTTATACACTACGTAAAAGTATCGCATTTTCACACAATCTCCAAATAGGAGCTGGTGAGTAAGTTTTTTAACCGATCATTGCATCAATATAGCGGCAAGTGCGTCATACAATAGATGTTGCGTCTTGACGCATTTGTTTTTTTTTTGTTATTATAATTATAATTAATTTTGCCAAGGGATTTTATATGTATATTGTATATTTCAAATAGGAATTTTTCATTTGCATTATTAACTCTTTCGACCTTTTTTTTGCGCGTGAGGTATCACACAGACTTAATAGTCACTTGTGGGAGTGGGAAAATGAGACGGAAGGGGAGAAATGTGAATAGACATTGATTTCCCTAGATCTTAGGGAAAAAGAACATAGCATTTTAGTTTCTTCTCGAGTTTGTTTTTTTCTCATTGATATAAGCTTATTACTCAAGATATTCCTCATCCTTAGAATTAGTGTAAATGTGATTAGCGGCGGTACCGCCAGGAAGATAGACGAAGTATCTATTGGCTGAAGATCAGATTCCCCGACGGAGGCACATGGGTGAGTGACACTTTGATCAGTTCTGTGTGTTTGCGAATTTACCCAAATTAATATTTATACAGTCCACTGAACGAGCATTTTGGTCCTTCGAGGCGGATCAAAACTCGTTCGATAATATAATTAATGGTAAACACAAACTATCTCACTGTCTAAATCACTTCAACAATCTGATCTTCCTACTACCCACTACAAATTGGTATATCTGTATTCAAGGATGTCAAAAACAAATAATTTTCTCCAGTCCAAGCTCAATCTTCATTCTCTTCCTCCATTTTCCCCCCAGTTATCAGTCATGGACTCACCGTCGAAAAGGTAAACAAATCCCAAATAACAACCATATAAAATCTTAACAATTATATATATAAAAAAAAACAAATGTCGAACGCAACCTTACCTCACCTAAAATTACGCGAGAAAGTTTTACCCAAAATAAGCCAAGAGATGCATGTCTAACAAAATTCAAATGTTCTATAGAGGTAAGGGACATCCTTCGTAACAGGACCGAGTGTCCTTTGCAGTTTTGACAGTAACAACTCGTGTAATACCATCTATACCACGTGTTCCTCGACTACTCGAGCTAAATGCCACTTCAATGGGGTGAAAGGTAATCTTTGAGAAGAACCAAATCACCGGTTCTAATAGGAACAGATGGATCTGTCCATTTTGATCGTTGAAGGAGAGTATGGAGGTATTCCTGTGCCATTTCAACCAGAATGATTGTTGAATTTTCTGAACGATCTGCCATCGTCCTAAACGTCCCATTTTGATATCAGTAAGGCCCTCATCTTTCAAGGAGTTTAGAGGTGCTAGGGTCAAGACAATGACCGGGATTTAGTGCTGAAACGTCATTCGGATCCGAGCTAATGGGTCCTAATGGCCTTGAGTTCAAAATTGCTTCGATTCTGTCGTCAAAACTGTATATAACTGCTCATACGTGCTAAGTTGTTCTCCAACTGCGCGAATGAGGTGCCCCTTAACCGATTTTATTCCCGCCTCCCATAAACCTCCAAAATTGGGGGAAAACGGAGGATTTTTGTGGAACTGGATACCTTCAGTCTCAACAGCGGTTTCCATCAGGTCAGATATTTGTCTGGCAGCACCACAAAATTCGTTCCTGATCACTATATATATGACTACAGGAACCACGACGAGAAACGAAGCGCCGCAACGCTCAAGGAAGGCATCACTCGAAAAGGGCGGACGCCAACTCTAAGTGAATAGCCTTGGTTGCCATGCATACAAAAAGGCATATATAGGCCTTGTGTACTTTGGAACCACGAGTTCGTCCCAACGTAATGGAAAATGGACCACCATAGTCTACTCCAGCCTTGGAAAATGGTTTTATTTGAGAAATCCTATAGTGAGGAATATTACCCATGATAGGCTGTGGAGCGGACGGGTTGACACGAAAACATCTAAAACACTTCGACAGAATTCTACGAATGGTTCGTTTGGGACTTAATATCCAGTATCTCTGAATAAGTAAGTGATGCAATGTTTGATATCCTGGATGTAGATATTTATTATGTGTGTGCTGAATAACTAATTCAGTAAACTTATGATTGCTAGCGAGGAGAGCTGGATGTTTTTGTTGAAAAGACAATTTTGAAAAGACTAAGCGCCCCCCAACTCTCAATACACCTTTTTCATCAACAAAGGGTGTTAGTTTTGCGAGACATTTGGGAAGGGGTTTCTCTTTTCGAATGAGGGCAAGTTCATGAGAGAAGGAATCAATCTGAGCAAACCTTGACAAATACAACTCAGCTAGCTCAAAATCAGCAATAGTGGAGCACCATTTTTATGATTATTGGGAAATCGAATATTATGAATAAAACGTAAAACGTACGATAGAATTCGTTTGATTTTGGTTAAAGATGAAATTTTTCTAATAACTTTTGAGGGTTCTGTCTGCACCATGGCAATGCAAACATTTTTGTGTTTTTCTTTGGTATCAAAGAAGTGTGAACTCTGGAGAATGGCCGGGGCCAACCGTCCTCGGGCTCTCTTAGCCAAAGATGGCCCTGCCCACCCCAAGGGATTAGTGAGACGTTTCGGTGGAAGCCAACCCGTGGATGCTGGATCCGCCGGGTTATCTTCCGAATACACATGGTGCCAATGGATCGGAGGGACATTGTCTTGAATTTTTGTGACACGATTGGAGACAAAACATGTCCATTTATGAGGACTACTTTGTATCCATGCTAGAGCTTGGTGGAATCGGTATAGGCAACAACTTGAGAAAATTCGAGTTTTTCTTTGAAAACCCCTTTGAGCGTAACAAATCAAATCAGATAACAACAAGGCACCACACAGCTCGAGACGAGGTATAGATATTCTCTTTGTAGGTGATACTCTAGACTTGGCACATATGAGGTGTGTAGTAATATGATGATCGCTGTGCACAATCCTGATGTAAATCACAGCCGCATAGCCCTTCTGACTTGCATCGGCAAACCCATGCAATTGGCAAGATGAAAAACAATATGACATAATAAGGCGGGGAACTTGGATTGAAGACAGAACACAAATTCAGATTTAAGCTGAGACCAAAGTTTAACTATGCCTTCAGGGGAGCACTATCCCAATCTATACCAATAGTCCATAAAATCTGGATGAGATTCTTTATGAAAAGCACAACAGGACTAAGAAATCCTAACGGATCGTAAATTCTTGCTAATTCGGACAATATAGATCTTTTCGTACAGGGTTTATTGAGGGTTTAACTTCGTATGAAAATGAATCAGAAACTGGGTTCCATTGAAGACCTAAAATTTTATGACCGAATCAGGTTCTAAATCAAGCCTAGGGGTTGTAACTGTAAAGAGGAAGCTGGTAAATGAGAGAGCAATTCGGGACTGTTGTCGCCCACTTGCGTAATTCAAAACCACCCTATCGAGAATTCGAATCAGATCTGTTTGAAGTTTGAGTGCCTCTGGTAGCGAATGACTTCCTGATACAACATCGTCAACAAATATATCATTCTCAGAATTCCAGCAACGGGCGGACTTTCATACCTATATTCCTTTGCTAATTGTCGAATCGTATTTATTGCGAGGTAAGGAGAAGGAGTCAGACCATACGTCACTGTTTTGAGTCGATAATCTTGAATAGGTTCCGAAGGAGAAAACCTCCATAGAATTCTTTGATAGTCCTGGTGATTCTTAGTGACAAGAATTTGTCGATACATTTGTTTTATATCACTTGTAAAACAAATAGGGTGAAGAGCGAAATCTCAGGAGAATATTAACTAGGTCGGGCTGCAATTTGGGCCCTCGTAAGAGATGTCATTCAAGGACAAACCATTTGAACATTTTGAAGAGGCGTCAAACACCACCCTCAATTTAGTAGTGGAACTTTCTGGTTTCAAGACGCAATGGTGGTGAATATAATAAGAGCGAGAACACATTGCATTTCCAGAAATCAATTCCATGTGATTAGAAGAGATTTTAATCTTCCATGAATTCAGAATATTGGGCATAAAGTTCAGGAGATTTCAGAAGACGGCGCTCCCGAGATTGAAAACGTTTCAAAGCAATATCTCGAGAATCTTCGAAAATTGGTTCAGAATACCGAAACGGGAGAGCAACTATATATCTGCCAGAATCGGTTCGCGATAAGGTTTGGTTATATATTGTTTCAGCTAAGATATCATCAGGTGACGATACGGCAGCTGACGGAAATTTCAAGTTCCCATAATCGTTTAACTAAGTTTTCTAAATTACTATCGCAACTAGTAAAGAATGTGTTGACCTCTGCCGATGGAAAATTGACCTTTCCCATAATTATCCACCCAAATATCGTGTCGAGGGCTACAGGTTCATTTATTGAAATTTGCGGGCTCCAGCCTTTAATAATGTGTGCGAAAACATCTGCTCCCAACAACATCTCCACGGGGCGTGAAATATTAAAATTTGGGTCAGCAAGTTTAAGATTCGCAAAATTACTGAATTTGTCAATTGATATATTTGTACAAGGCATATTCGAGCAGATTTGAGGAAGCACTACAAGATCTACAGGTAAAAATAGGTTGAATTTCACCCCTAGGTTTTAATGGTACACGAAACCCTTGATTTGCATAAGAATGTATTTGTCCAACACCCTTAATATCAATAGACATTTCCATACGAGTGAGCCCTAGTTTATCGCATAACATTTTTTCGCAAATGAAGGAGCACTGACTTGCACTATCTAAAGAACACTTGAACAGGTTGGTATTTTCACGAGAATCTAACACTTCAATCATGGCAGTTGAGAGTAAAACTGTACTTTTAATGTTCGAAAATAAATTCACCTGAGAGACAGTTTGGGTTTGGGGTACGGGATTATTTGGAATTGCATGGACCGGGTTGTTAGAATCAGAGTTCATATCATCGACAGGGGTCCTTTGAGAGTTTTAAAATCGAAATGTAAGTAAAGTATGATGAGAAAGTGAACATTTTCGGCACAGAGAATTAGAGGTACAATGAGGAGACAGTATGTTTAGTTCCCAAACAATTTGTACACCACCTTCTACTCCTTACCAGATTGTACCTTTCCTTTGGAGAACTTGATAAGAATGTTGGGCAATTATAAGTGTGGTGATCTTTGTTACACAACTGCCCAGTATTGGGGTTTGAAGAAGAATTAACAATAAAACTAGCACTGGCTTTCGATTTCATCACCTTATTGAAAATAGGGATGTCGTCTTGAAAATTTGACTTATCAATTTTTTTATTGAGTTTGGATTCGATAAAGCAACGTTATCCATCGCATTACATTGTTTTTCTAAAAAAATCTTTCAAGGTTACATAGTAATTGTTCACTTGTAAACTTGAGGAACATTCGAGTTCAAATCCTTTCGAGCATCAGTATCCAGACGATCAAACAGCATATTGAATAATACAAAATCCCATTGTTTCACGGGAAAACTTAAATTTTCAAGTATCGCGAGGTTTTCAGAAAAGGTATCCAGAAGATGCCGCAGAACCATGAGGTTTTCTGAAGAATTTATTTTTGTGCTTTCAATCGAATGCCAGTGGGATGCTGCTATTAATCTTTTATTTTCGTACCTTTTTCAACGAATTGTAGGCAACAATATAGTTTTGTCCGACAAGTGGGGTACAATTTACAATTGAAAGCGGGTTACCCTTCAATGAAGATATTAAGTAGTTATATTTATCAATGTTAGATAGAGAATCGTTAGTATGTATCATCGAATCATACATATCAATGAAAGTTTGCCATTCTTTCATATCCCCATCGAAAATGGGAAGTTCAAGTTTAGGAAGTTTAATGTTACAATTTCTGGTTGAACTAGCACCTGAAACTGGATCATTCTCGAATAATTGGGTATAAATTGCCTGAATATGATAATAATCCCCATCGAAGTCTTTCAGTATTTGATTGTGAGAGGTTAAATCAGCATTGTCTTGACCAGAAACCTGACTCAAAATATTCGAATGAATGCTATTAAAATTACTACACAACACTTCTATGTGTTTATAGCGGCATTTAAAGTTATTATGAATTGAATTATCGATCAATGCTTGATCCGCCACCCTTTTCAATTCACTAAGTTTTATGAGTTCTGTTTCTCTTTGAGCAATGAAAGATTTCAATTTCCTAGCTTCTACAGACATAATAAGAGATGAGAGTTCAAATTGTTCAGAGCGAGTTAAAATTGCAATTAAGTGAGATGCGAGAACAACCGCGCAATAATCATTAAAATTTTTCCCAATCAGCAAATTATAATAATTCCAAATCGAGTTAACAGAAGAAATATATTGGAATCGTACTGACCTACTTATTTCGGTCAGCTGAGAAGCTCAAGGTCGTTCCCAGGTGTCGAAGTCGGTGTGGCCCAAGAGGGGTAAATAATACGTGACGTAGGTGCGCTAATTTATGTGCATATGACAATACTATACGGTACTTAAGGAAGGTAGGGGAGTATGCGCTACTTATTTATGAATGGCTATGAAGATATTATAAATCAATGGCTGCCAAGGGACTTGACGAAATTATTTCAAATTTGAATCTTTCACTTGTTGCGAAATAAACCAAAGTGAATCCGGCTCGAAGGACCAAAAATGCTCGTTCAGTGGACTGTATAAATATTAATTTGTGGTAAATTCGCAAACACACAGAACTGATCAAAGTGTCACTCACCCATGTGCCTCCGTCGGGGAATCTGATCTTCAGCCAATAGATACTTCGTCTAGTCTTCCTGGCGGTACCGCCGCTAATCACATTTACACTAATTCTAAGGATGAGGAATATCTTGAGTAATAAGCGTTATATCAATGAGAAAACACAAACTCGAGAAGAAACTAAAATGCTATGTTCTTTCCATAAGATCTAGGAACTCAATGTCTATCTTCACATTTCTCCTCTTCCGTCTCATTTTCCCACTCCCACAAGTGACTATATCAGTCTGTGTGATACCTCACGCGCAAAATAAGGTCGAAAGAGTTGAATAATGCAAATGAAAAATTCCCATTTGAAATATACAATATACATATAAAATCCCTTGGCAAAATTAATTATAATTATAATAACAAAAAAAAACAAATGCGTCAAGACGCAACAATAGATACCTTATATTAAAATATATTAACCTCCAGTTGATAAGACGGCCATAAAAACGGACTGTATCAAGTAAAAACATATAGATAAAACAACCGGAACTTTTATCAATTAGTACGGGTGCTCAGTTAAACTTCAAGCAAATAATTGGTTAACGAGTGACTTCTAAAATGTCAGATGTGACATTGAAGGATCTCCATGAGCTCCTAATCAAATTGAATACTAAATCAGACGAAACCCAAGACACATTATCTGAAATTAAATCCGAGTTGCTGACCTCTAACAACAAAATCTTATACCTTGAGGAAGAAAATATCAAACTGAAAGAGGAGAACATCCAGCTAGACAGAAAATTGCGTAGAAACAATATTATTGTTTTTGGAGTGCAGACCGTTACTCCTGAAGAAGGTCTTCAGTACTTGAGAGATACTTTGGAAGTCGATTTGAATTTGAGGGACGTTAACAACATTTTCTTTATTCCTGGGAAAGAGACTGGAAAAAAAATTCTCAAACTGGAACTAATCTCATATCTGAAAAAACTTGAAATCATAAAGAACCTCCGGAAACTGAAGGGCGAGAATGTTTATGTAATGAACGATCTGAGTCCTGAGGATCAGACTGTTAACAAAGCCCTACGTCAGCATCTAAATCAGGCGAAGCAAGAAGGCTTCAAAGCAACTATAAGACGTAGTCATTTGATCGTGAATGATAAAAAATACAGCTTGAAAGATTTACAGCTAGACCCCTCCATAATCAGAGAAGAACTCACACCATCAATCCCCGCTGTAGAAGCCAATTCCAAAAAGAAAAACCCCTCACCTCTGGAAAATATAAGCATCAAGAAACCTTCAAGAGAGAATCCTCGTAGGGCCGCCAAAGGAACATAATAAAATTCATTTTTCAACTATACTTTCTCCATATATTATTAATATCTGAGCATTTTTGTCTTTTTCATCTCCTCATTCGAATAAATCAATCCTTTTTTGTGTATATATGTATGTGTATATATATGTATATATTGATTTTTGTGCCTTCTCGAGTTCGTGTGCTATCACTTTCATTAAACAATGCGTAACATAAAAATATGTAACATAAACACGAGATCTATACTGAATGGTTTCCCAGATTTCAAACAGAAGGTATACAAAAACTATGATGTCATCACCGTTTCTGAAACATGGCTCTGTGAAAATACCCCAAACGATAATATTAGTCTAGCGGGGTATCAACTGTTTCGGAAGGATAGGGAAAATGGGAGGGGGGGAGGTGTTGCAACTTATATTAAAAATATTTTCAAAGCCACTCAAATTCCTAATATATCGTCAGACACAGTTGAACAAGTGTGGATTACCTTTACTGTACATGGAATGAAATACGCAGTAGCCTCCATGTATAGGCCTCCTAATCTTCCACTCCCAACTTTTCTGTCAGTATTTGAAGATAGTTTATCCATCATTTGTCCAAAATTTGATTATATAATTTGTGCAGGCGATCTTAATATTGACTTTTCAGAACCAACGAGCAGTTCTTGTATTCAGTTGAGTGAAATAATTGACTCATTCGGTTTGACACAAATTGTTGATCAACCAACACGATATTCCCCGACCAGTTGTAAAATAATTGATCTTTTAATCTGTTCAGAGATATTAAATATAACCGACTGTACTACGATCGATTGTAGTTCATTCTCAGATCATCTCCTTGTATCGTGTAAAGAACGCACATATCACATATATTCAATTATTGTATACAAAAACATATTTACCCATTGAGTTGGAAACAATCTCATGTCCTACCATTGGCAAAAATCACCAATCCAGAGAATATGAGTGACCTTCGTCCAATTAGTATTTTGTGTGCCATCTCGAAAGCCTTCGAAAAAATATTGAACTTACAAATGCGATCTTACTTAAATGAATTCGATATATTGCCATCCTGTCAATCGGGCTTTAGAGCTGACCATAGTTGTTCAACGGCCCTGTTGAAAGTTGTCGAAAGCATTTGACCGCATTAATCACAAACTAGTTATAGCTATTCTTAGTTACCTAGGGTTTTCCTCGGATGCCACATCACTCCTCCAAAGTTACCTTCATAACCGATCTCATTGTGTTATACTTAATAATGAAAAGTCAAACTCACTCATTCTAAAAAATGGTGTTCCTCAGGGATCAATATTGGGCCCCCTTCTCTTCGTCCTCTATACCTCCCAATTTTCAAAGTCCTTACGTTATACTTCAATGCATTGTTACGCAGACGATACACAATTGTATTTAGAATTCGAAGAAGACTATCTCAACCATGCACTCGAACAAATGAATCAGGATTTGAATTCTTTAATAACGACCTCTAATAAATACTGTCTCACTGTTAATGCGTCTAAATCTTATGTCATGATTTTTGGAAGAACAGGCGGGAACATGTTTCACAACATCTTAAAAATCTTGGTTGGCTCAGGTGCATACTCCATTCCGCTTCGATCTTCCACAAAATCATAACAACTGGAAAGCCACCTTACCTATTCAGAAAGTTATCTTTCAGAACAGATATACACAACCTGAACTTGAGATTTCGGAATAACTTGACAGCGCCTAAACACAGAACTTCTTTCTTCCGTGGCTCCTTCTCGTATCAGATTGTTCGCTTATACAACCGGTTACCGACTGAATTCAAATCATTTTCACTCAATACGTTCAAAAAAAAACTGAAACAATATTTAATCGAAAACAGCTTTCCGTATATTGAAATATGATATAAAACGAACTTGAATTGGCACACCCCTGTTTTCAACTTCTATGAATATTTTCGTATTGATTTCCTGCAATATTTTATTTTATATATAGTTTTTCATATATTTTTGTTCTTTTTTTTATTTTTATTGTTTTTTATTTTTATTTTTGTAATGAATATTTTTAAATTAAGCATGATCATGAATATATTTTGATGGTTGGATGGAAGAGCAAGCTCTGCAATGATGTTTCATGCGCAGATATTGAATCCTGCCTTTTGTTAGGTTCTATGTACAGAGTATGTAACCTTTCAATAAAAGCATTTATTATTATTATTATTATTATTATTATTATTATACTGGGTGTCCACGGAAGGTAGCTCGCCCCTATAACTTTTTTGTTTTCGGAGATAATGGAATGAAATTTGGAGGATCTGTTTAATGCCTAAAACTGCATTTTTTGACGAGTATCTCAATTTCATGCAAATTCCGGATTCACCGGAAGTGACATCAACTTTCGATTTTTAAATAGGACACCTGGTATATTTTCAGTTTTTTTTGTTTCCATATGACATTTAGAATACAACCATGTATCATTTGTTACTGTTTGTCACCATTTTTTTAATATTTTTTTGAAATATTTTTTTTATTCTAGAGGGCTATGAATACGTTCAAATAACTGACTTCAGTCCTAAAATTTTTGTAAAAATACAACTTCACTGTTTTTGAACAAAATGTGAAGTTTGATTTTAAAATTTTTATTACTATTTTTTTCAAATGGCAACCTGGTGGCTCGTCGGGCTAGAAAAAAACAGCATTTCATTACGATTAATTTGATACCGTTCTCTATTAGGTTGTGAGAGAACTTTCGAAAAAAAATGAAAATACCATAACCTTAGAACTTTTCTAAAATGAAGCACCTGTTGAAAATGAAATAATTATATTGAAACTACCTATTTACATATCTTTAGTTTTCCAGATGTTCAAAGTGACCTCCATCTTGTTGCTGACAAAGACGAACTTTTCTTATTGCTGCTCTTACAACGTTTCTCAACTATTTTGGTGTAACTCTATGAATAGCTGCTCTTACTTTGTCCTCTAATTCATGTCGTGTGACAGGAGGTACATCATAAACCTCGTTTTTAATAGATTCCCATAAAAAAAATCTAGAGGCGTAAGGTCGGATGACCTGAAAAGTTTTTTAAAAAGGAATAAATAAAGGTGTAAATTGAAAACAACCCTATTTCACCTCGCCGGCCACCTAACTGGACCCATATTTCCAATCCAGTTTTCATTGTATATGTTTCATGCAGATATTCCGTAACTGCCCCCAGGTTGTGTGGTGCAGTACCATCTTGTTGATAAAATAATCCAACTCGATTTATTAATGGAACTTCGTCCAAAAAATGCTCAATTTCCTGCGTGAGGAAACTTAGATATCTAGCCCCTGTCAGGACACCGTCAAAAATTATATGGCCTAAAATTCTGTCCCCTACAATCCCAACCCAACAATTGAAACCAAACCGTTCTTGGAAATTTCCTACGTCCATCAAGTGTAAATTTGCATCGGACCAATATCGCTTATTATTTCTGTTGAAATGTCCCAAATTAGTCAAACGGCTTTCGTCAGTATACAGAATTTTATATGGAAATGTGTCATCCTCCAAATATTTTCCAAAGAACCAATTGCAATACCCAAGTCTGTATCATCGTTTTGGTACAGGTGCTGGTGTAGTTGATATTTAAATCAATGATATTTATGTTTCTTCAAAAGGTTAGCTGCAGAAGACTTCGAAATATCACGTTTTCTTGAGTAAGTACAATACAATACAATACAAATGTTTTTATTTCCAGTAGACATAACAATGTATGGAATCCGTCAGTGTAGATTAATTACTAAATACTTATTACAAATGAGGTACATATCTACATGAAAAAAATAGACACCACAATATCATCTTAAAATATCAGATTACACACTGCCATGGGACATATATTCATTCAGATCATAAAACTCACCCTGAACCAAAAAATGTTTTAGTTGCTTTTTGAAGTTATTAAATGACTTACAATCGCGTACATGTCCAGGTAGTCTGTTAAAAACATGCAGACCAAGATTATCTGGTGAATTTTTCCCCACATTCAATCTATTAAAGGGGGTATGTAAAAAATTATGGGAACGAGTGAGATGATGGTGAACATCACTATTCCTTAGATAATCCGCCTTGTTTAAAAATACAAACTTAGAGAGTTCATATACAAGAATACTGTACAGAGTCATAATTCCCAATTTTTTTAATTGATCCCTACAGGATGTAGTCGGGGATAGACCTACTATACACCTAATTATACGTTTTTGTGCAACAAAAATAGCGTGGGTGCTAGATGATGAACCCCAAAAGCAAATACCGTAATGGAGACGTGACGCAACATGTGCACCGTACACAGAGATGAGGCCGCTTAATGGCAGAACTCGCTTTAAACATCTTATCATAAAACAGAGGCTGTTTAGTTTAGAACGCAGCTGATCACAATGCTTATTCCAGGATAGATTCTGATCAAGAGTTAAGCCCAAGAATTTAGTGCTAGTAGCTCTACTCACACTCTTTCCCCCCACCTCAATAGTAAGGTCGAGATCTTGTTTATTGTGGGGTGTGTGAAACCGTAAATAAGAAGTCTTGTCAGAATTTAAATATAGGGAGTTCTGGCTGAACCAGTCAAAAAGCGACCTCAACCCAGAGTTACAGGCCGTATTGAGGACATCCCCATCGGAATTGGAGACAATGAAGGAAGAATCGTCCGCGTACAGCGAGACTGTCCAACCATCATGTATAATTGAACTGATGTCATTTATATAACAAATAAACAAAACAGGGCCTAAGACAGACCCCTGCGGCACTCCTAGGTCAACACCTAAAGTATCGGATTTATACGACCTTCGACCCAGATTAGTGTCAAGGTGAGAAATTGAGACAAATTGTTGTCTTTGCACTAGGTAGCTTGAGAGCCAGCTCAGTGCTGGTCCCCTAACTCCGTATGCCTCCATCTTGACAAGCAGGAGTTGGTGGTCGACACAGTCGAACGCCCTGCTGAGATCGAGAATTTCCGGCAGGGCATTCGCCTGCCTCTAAATGGCACACCAACTCCTTGTAAAAATGCTGGATGGCGGTCATAGTAGACAACCCCGTTTGAAAACCAAACTGGTAGGGGGAGAGTATGTTATTTGTCTTCAAAAAAGATTCCAACCTGTTCAAGAAACAATATTCGAAAATCTTTGAGAATATAGATATAAGTGCCACAGGCCTATAATTTTCAACCCTGTATTTGTCTCCCTTTTTTAAAATTGGAATAATTTTGTTTATTTTCAATATGTCAGGAAATTGACCCTGTATAAAGCTCAAATTTATAATGATAGTTAAAATAGGTGCAAGCTGTACAATTGTCCTACGAATAAGGAATCCTGATACTTCATCAAAGCCAGTGGATAATTTATTTTTGATTTTGTTATTTACGACTGAGATCAATTCACCTTCCGAGTATGGCGCCAAAAAGATGCTGTTTATATTCTGGTTAAGAGGGGGGAGTGGCTGCAGACCGCCCTTCTTTATTTTACTCACCACATCCACAGGTGCATTCTTAAAGTAGATATTGAAATTATTAGCTATATTTTGTGGATCGGTGCATTTATTGTCGTTACAAAGCAACTCAATATTGTTTATTTTAGATGTTTGGCCTGTTAGCTCCCTGACTACCCCCCAGACCTCTTTATTAGGATTTTTTGCTCTTAGAATACGGTTTTGGTAATAATCTTCTTTTGTGTTTAGAATTAAAGCGGAATGCTTGCGTTTAGCAACCTTATATTGCTCACTAAATTCAGGATGATGCTGTTTTAAATTAAAAAAATCCTTCAAAGCTAGACTTGACTCTCTAATTTCGCGATTAACCCAAGATTTCTTATTTTTGTCCACTCCTACTTTCTTAGCTGGAAAGTTAACTTCAAAATAGTACAAAAAAACCTGGTGAAATGTATTAAAAGCAGAGTTCAAGTCACTCATTAGTGACGTATTAATATTTACTTGAACGTATGCCAGAACATCTATTTCTTTCTCTTCACTCACAACAAACGAATCGTTCCCATCAGGCTCATTTCGCATTTTTTTAACCAGTTTTGGAAAATAGTGCCGGGACGGGTGATGCCGATCAAAAAATCGAATGTTTATGTCACTTCCGGTGAATCCGGAATCTGCATGAAGTTGAGTTACTTGTCAAAAAATGCAGTTTTATGCATTAAACAGATTCTCCGAATTTCATTCCATTATCTCCAAAAACAAAAAAGTTATAGGGGCAAGCCACCTTCCATGAAACCCGGTATGGCGTATATGGATTTGAACAATTTCTGAAGAGATGCAATTCAAGGTTTTCTGGTTTTGTATGTTGTCACTATCGGAATGGATTTTTTGTGATCTCTCGAAATATAGAATATAGAATCCAATGCTGGTAAGAAGATAATAAAAATTTCATTCTGGGAGGGCTGATTTCGAAAAAAAAGATATACGGCTTTTAGTGAATGTGATTTATTAAGCATGTTTATTTTAGCCCAATGAGATTATGAAGTAAAATACAAACAAAAATGTAATGTTGTTTCAGTGAAACATCAAAAATAATTATATATAGCAAATGAATTGTTCTGAGAGAAAGATACAAATAGATCATTATTTATTAATTGGGAAGATTTCGGTTGAATGTTTGGTATTCTTCAAAATGCACAAAGTGACATGAGAGATGAACAATTTTTCAATGGCAGCTTGAGCCGAGCATTATTGAGTTTTTTAACCTTCATTTTCAATATATCCACATTTCTTCGTGAGGATATCGTATGAAATGTTTCTTTTCTTCCATGTGACTATTTTCGTAATAGATTTTGTTAGTCGATTCCGTATCTAGTAAATAGCAGACATTTTTGTCCAATTCAACGTATCATCGGAGTCAGGCTTCATTTCATCATATTGGCGAACACGTAAAATTCTCAGATATCGGGAAAGAGTCTTAAAGTCTAGAAAATCACTGAATGTAGGGATGTTTTCTTCGAGATAACTTTATAATCGGGTATGAAAATATCTCCAGCCTGTTTTACTGTGCCAGTTATGTGCCGAATCGCCCTCTTTTGGCCATGGCATGCTTCAAAGAAATGGAAAGTTATGTTTTTTATATTTTTGATCTCATTGAGAAAGAAAGCAAACATTGCATGAAGTATAGAGTTTCTGTTTTGGTCATAGCAACCATCAGAAAATCGTTATATAGACTCGACCTCGTTCTTGTAACAACTTTTCAAAAACAGGTATGACAACTTTGAAGAAGTTTGCTGACCGGAGGTATCCAGTGGAGATATTTCAATGAAACGCTGGAATATGATTGCACGGAACATATTATTTGTGCTACCATAAAAAAAAATCGCATTAGTTCCCTAATAAATGTGATTATCGTCGTTTGTTTAAGTTGCATTTCATTCATACAGTGCGATCCATAGGTATGGAATAAATTAATTTTTAGCGTTATAATGTATTTGTTCAAAAAACCTGAAACAGGTAGATTTTTATTGTCAATTTGCCGATTTACAGTATAAAAATATTCCCCTTCTTGCACCCCCTCTGAATTATGAGCACCCCCTCTGAATTATGAGCACCCCATCAAAAATGTTAAATGAGAAGGGGGGTCGTGTGGCACCTTGTTTGAAAGGGAGTTACATTCTTTATTCAGCAATATTAAGTTTTTCAAATTTGCTGCAATCATAACTGATAAATTGGGTTTCGAGGTAGCGGGAATAGGACACAATGAGTAGTCTGAATATCAAATTTCCGACGTTTCGACGTTTATTTGGCGTCTTTATCAAGGCTGAAAATACATGAAATGTTTAATATCTCATGTTAATAAAAACATGATTGTTAAAAGTTAACACACAAGGGAACAAAAATATGGTAAAAAACAACAAACAACCACCACCAAATGGTCACAACATATAAAATAAGATATAACAAGATACGAGAAGTGACATAAACCATTAATTAAAATAATAGCTAATAAAAGCAAATGAAGATCTACCTTTTCAATGGGTCGAAATTGTTTTCCAATAGATCGATCATTTCACTGAAAATCCACATGGTTTATCAAATGACGGATTTGTTGGTGTGAAGAGTACAGCCAGTCCCTAAAAAAGGCAAATAGACCCTACCTAGCAACTACAGACCTATCGCACTGCTATCTATTATTTCAAAGGTCATGGAAAAAAGCCATCAACATCGAGCTCATGAAATATCTGGAAGACTCAGGAATTATCAATGATAGGCAATATGGCTTCCGCCATCAGAGATCAACTGGTGACCTGCTCGCATACGTCTCACATATATGGCAGCTATCTATTGAAAAGTATGGAGAAACTTTAGCTGTGGCATTAGATATCTCCAAGGCGTTCGATCGAGTTTGGCACCAGGGACTCCTCGCCAAGCTTCCATCTTATGGCTTGCCCCCTCAGCTGTGTTCTATGCTTGCTAGTTTTCTCTCAAACAGGTCTCTCCATGTAGTGGTCGATGGAGTTTCATCTGACACTCTACTCATAAATGCTGGTGTTCCGCAAGGATCCATTCTAGCACCAACACTATTTTTACTTCACATCAACGACCTGTTGAAAGCAACTTCATGTCCCGTACACAGCTTTGCCGATGATAGTACCCTCCATACCGCTTTCTCTTCCAGGGCCCCTATATCAGCCCGTGAAACCAGAAATGAACGAGGAAGAAATGTTAACAATATAAATATGGACTTAGCAACAATTCTCGAATGGGGATCCAATAACTTGGTAGAATTCAATGCAAACAAAACACAAGCATGTCTTTTCTCTAGAAAAGCCGATCTCACTGTGCCTAACATAACTTTGTCAGGAGTAACCATACCACTGAAGTCATCCATATCGATGCTTGGTATTACTATCAGCAATAACCTTTCCTGGGAAAATCACGTGAGGTCCATTGCCAAAAGTGCATCTCAAAAACTTGGTTTTTTGTTTCGTGCCAAGAGCTATTTCACCTCCAGTCAGCTGCTTATGATCTATAAGGCACAGATCCGACCTGTCCTGGAATACTGTTCCCATATTTGGAGTGCGGCACCTAAACATATCCTGAAGCTATTGGATTCTGTCCAAAAAAGGGCAATTCGTCTCGTCGGTGATGCCTCGCTTACAAACTCGCTCACTTGTCTGGAACACCGTAGAAAAGTTGGCGATTTGTCTCTATTTTATAGATATTTTCATGGGCGATGCTCTTCTGAAATATCAACAATCGTTCCTCCTTTGGCAGTCTCTTCGAGATTAACCCGTCAAGTTCAGTCTTCACACCCTTCGTGGTCACTTTGGAGACCTGCAGAACATCACTTTCCAAAGACTCATTCATCCAACGAACTGCGAGGCTTTGGAACTCATTGCCTAGGGAGGTGTTCCCCGAGGCATACAACCTCCAGAAATTTAAGAAGAACACCAACTCCTACCTTCTTCCCCTTGGTTCCCACGATGTTCTCTGAACATTACAGGATATCCCTTTTCGTGGGAACCAGAACATATAAAAAAAAAAAAGAATAAAATTTCTGGAACACTATGGTCGGAAATAGAATTCGTATGGATAGTACGGAGATGAGCACCAAATATATTTCTTTATTTATAAAAACTTACAACTATTTAAAAACCCAAAGAAAAAAAAACACAAAAAGCAACAACAGATGATAAGTACATATTGTCGCGTAGTACGGTATTCTCGAACGAGAACACCTGGAATTAGACGGGCCCTTTAGTCTGGTTTATTGAGGAAAAATTGTGTATATTTATTTAAAAGATGGTTGTAGCAAACGATCAATCTATCTGTATCCGTTCTCATGTTCACGGTATCGTTCTGGAATATTTGCACCATTTCGCTGATGTTTCTCTTATAGTGATTATTTTCTCTGTTCACGATTTTGACTTCTTCAAAATTGAATTCATGTCTCTCAGTGAAATGATGTAGTGCTAGTGCCGTTTTATTGGATTTATCTTCATTTTTTTCCCTGCAGTCATATTTGTGTTGTTGGATTATAGTCTTTAGATGTTGTTTGGTCATTTCAATGTAACAGTTTTCGCAGTTGTGGCAGTTTATTGTATATACTAATTTGGAGCAATCGGAAGTTGGTGTTTTGTCTTTCGGTCTTGTAAATATGGTTTTGATTTGATTTATAGGGTATAATGCTATTTAGATATCATAAAGGTTATAGGTTTTCAAACAATTCATTATTTTTTCGGATAATCCTCTTATGTATGGGAACTTATAGAAAGGAATACCGATATTGTTGGCTCTATTAGCTTGATATATTGAATCTGCATTATATTCGTTTATAATTCTGTTGACTAAAGAAATTGGATAATTATTGTCTTTTAGTATTTTTCTAACTTTGGTTTCATTATCTTTCTGATAGTCTGTACTGCTCAGGTGATGGAATCTGTAAAGTAGATTTTTAACTGTGCTGATCTTGTGTTGTAAAGGGTGATTTGAAAAATAATTCAGAAGTCTACCCGAGGTTGTGGGTTTTGCATACCAATTTGTTGTCAGATTTCCACCTGGTTGTCGCATTACTAATGTATCAAGAAAAAGAATCGTTGCTTCGACTTCCATTTCTGAGGTGAATTGGAGTCTAGGATGATAATTATCAAATACTTGTAGAACTTTAGTAATTTTATTGTTTGGAATTGTGTCATCCACATAGATTTTCAGAAAGGGGACACTAAAGGGGAGGGATTCAAGACAACTATGGATTAAGTCATTCATCACTAAATTAGCCAGAATTGGACAGGCGAAATTGCCCATTGCAGTACCATGAAGTTGTTGATATATACTACCATTAAAAGAAAAATAGCTTGACTCAAATAGATATTCGACAATTTTGTAATCTAATGTAGTATAAGCGGATATAAAAGACCATTTAGTCTTTATTATCTTCAATATTAGTTTTTTTGGGATATTGGTGAACAAGGGAGTCACATCTAAAGAATTTGATATTCAAACTATTCATTTTGTCCTATTCCTATTCAAAGGAAGTTTGTGAAATGTTCAATAATAAACGTCCTGGTCAACACGTCTCACAGTCTGTAGTTAGCAGAATAGAAACAAAATTTCGTGAAACTGGACATGTGAAAACTATTCAAAAACCAGGTCGAAATTTTAAATTGGATGAGGAAAAAAGTTAGATGTACTGTTGGCGATTGAGGAAAATCCGCATATGACAAGAAGAAAACTTGCTGCCGACAATGATGTAAGTAAATCATCGATATTGAGAGCTTTACATAAAGAAAAATACCATCCTTATAATGTTCAGATGGTTCAGAAATTAAATGAGGATGATCCTGATAGAAGGCAACAATTCTGTGATGGACAGAATGGAAGCAGATTTGCAGTTCATGAACAAAATTGTTTTTTTCTGATGAAACTACTTTTCATTCAAATGGAACGGTTAATAGACAAAACTGTAGATAAAATCCTCATTGGATGTGTGATGCTCACACACAATATCCTAAAAAAGTTAACGTTTGGGCTGATATCATTAACAAAAAAATTATTGGCCCTTATTTTTTTGAAGGCACATTTAATGGTGAGGTTTATTCAGATTTTTTCATGGAATTTTTACAGCCTACATTAAAAATATTTTTTCCTGATGTTAATGATCCAAATGCAATAGATTGATCGATTTGGTACCAACAAGACGGAGCTCCACCGCATTACAAACGTATTGTTAGAGATTATTTGAACGAAGTTTTTCCCAACAGGTAGGTTGGAAGACGTGGAACGATTAGATAGCCGCCTAGATCCCCCGATTTGACTCCTCTCGATTACTTCCTATGGGGTTATTTATAATCGATCGTATTTTCCACTAGACCAGACAATATTGCAGATTCAAAAGTTAGGATAACGGAAGAGATTAACAACATAACCCCGGAGGTCCTACAAAATGTTGTACGAGAATTCCAAGATCGACTTGTTTACTGTCAAGAAGTGAATAGTGGTTACTTTGAACATTTAATTTAATTGTAAAATGAATTGAAAAATACTTCCTAAACATTATATGACATTATTTCCTTCGTTCTACGTGAAGTATAAAATTTTACATTTTCAAAATAAATTTTCTCAGTTATGATTGCACCAAATTCGAAAACCCTTTCAAACAAGGTGCCACACGACCTCCCTTCTCATTTAAAATTTTTGAGGGGGTGTTCATAATTCAGAGAGGGTGCAAGAAGGGGGTAATATTTTCATACTGTAAATTGTCAAATTGACAATAAAAATCGACCTGTTTCAGGTTTTTCAAACAAATACATAATAACTCTAAAAATGAATTCATTCCATACCTATGAACCGCACTGTATATTATTTGAATATCGATAAGATTAAAATTGTTCCGGTCAATTCTGATATATGTTTCATTTCCTATGCGGATTCTGCCAAAATTATTCAATTGGATGTATTTATTGGAATTCTATTTTTATTTTCTCGGTCAGCAGGTTTTTCAAAAAAATCGCAAATGTAAACCACCCTTACAAGCAGCTGATATGAATTTTCCTTATAGTAGCACAAATAACATGTTTTATGCCATCATATTTTAGCGTTTCAATAAAATATATTTATTTGATACCCCCGGTCAGCAAAGTTCTTCAAAAAATCTCAAGTTTAAGCTACCCCCATGAGGGGACTGATTTGTTTTTTTTTTATGGTGGCACAAATAATATGTTATATGCAATCATTTTCTACTGTTTCAATGAAATATTTTCACCGGAAACGCTCGGTCAACAAAGTTTCTCGAGAAATCGCAGGTATAAACTACCCTTAAGATGGAACTGATTAAAAAAAAAATATGGTGATACAAAAAATATGTTTTGTTCAATCTACATTTCAGCGTTTCAATCGAATATCTCAGCTGGAAATCCCCGGTCAGCAGAGTTATTAGAAAAAACACAAGTACAAACTACCCCTGAAAGGGGGTGGATTGGAATTTTCAATATGGTGGCACGAAGGCCTTCCTTCATAGATGTCAATTTTGCTAGAAAGTTTCGATTTCGCCCGCCCCTGTATCAACTAATGCACTTGTTATCGTGGTCGCGTAGAATCAATCCAGTATACTTTAGGTGTAAAACCCTTATAACACTATGCCTTTTTCGTGCTTATTTTTGTGCTTATTTTCATGGCTATTTGTTGACTAAATTTCCCCAATTAACTGGCACTATTACACTGTGTTTTTTTGATGATTGTTTCAAGCACTCATTTCAGAGCTGCAAACTTGAGGTTAAAACTTTTCAATAAAAAATTAAACCGACGAAATACGGAACTGAAAAGTAAAAAATAAAATAAACCTTCTTAGTCTCAATAACTAAGCTCCTAAACTAATGTAAGTAACTAATTTTGACCCAAACAAACAAGCAAAAGAATTAGGTAAGGCGTAAAATGATGGCATCGAGTTGGGCGGTGACATTCTGATAATTTTTTTGAAGTAATTTAATGATCTTCGTTGATTGTTTGTTTGGCGCCGACTCAAAATTAGTTACTTACATTAGTTTAGGAGCTTAGGTATTGATTCTGAGAAGGTTTATTTTATTTTTTCTTTTCAGTTCCGTATTTCGTCGGTTTAATTTGTTGTTGAAAAGTTTTTATTTTTCAATTTCTTGTGGCTGAAATCTACTAATTACTAACGGATTGTTTTTATTACTTCCAAAATACTTACTTACCCACCTTACTTCAACTATTACCAGTTAAATAATATGATTATCTACTTTTACTATTTGTTGTAATATAAATTATTTTTGTTGTTCTGGTTAGTTTATTCCATTACTTTGTATATCATTCCATCCTCTCATAGAATATAATGATTGTGATAATGACACTAGCGATCTGTCATTGTCAACTACATATGTGTGCCAATGTTCACAAGTGAAAAATCAATTATCCCCTATTTTTCTACCCGTAAGGGTGGATAACTCCATTCGAAATCCAAATATGATCAACTATGAGGTATGCCCTATCTGATAAAAGAAGAATCATCCAAAAATCCAGTCAAAGTTATGCCTGATAGAATCTGTTAACGGACCAGAATTCAAGGGTGAGTGATCAATATCCTTCATTTTGCTACCCTTAGGGGTGGATTTCATCTTCAAAATTCGAATGGGACCAACTTCGAAGTACGCCCTATCCACTGAAAAAAGAATTATCGGAATCGGACGCCTCAGTGCAAAATTATGCGTGATCATATATAAAAAAAAAATAAAAAAAAAATATACGCATCGACTAGAGAACCTCCTCCTTTTTGGTTTCGTCGGTTAAAAATTGACATGTACCTTAAATGATTAAGTAATTTAGTATACCTGGACTATTTGTTTCAACTTTTTCCTTACCTGGTACAAGATTTTTTCTTCTTTTCTCTCATACTGAACAAAATGAAAACTATTTGATTAATTCCATTTATTTGTTGGTTATGTCAAGTCCAATAGATAATTACTGTGTTGGCAAAACTAACATTTCCACAAACGTCCTTGAAATCCCCTCGATTCAGGGGAAAAAAATAGAACCAGTCCTATATATTTTCATGCATGAAACAATCAACAAAATAGTCTCGCGCGCATGCGTAATTGTTTAAAATTTCAGCCACCGGCAGTCAGGCAGACAAATAGGCACGAAAAAGGCATAGTGTAATAAGGGTTTTACATACTAAAATTTCAGCAAATTCTCTCGATGCCTAGAAACTCCCTATATCTGTGCCTAGTCCTGTATTGGTTTTATTTATTTTTTAGAATTTTTCTTCATTTGTTTTGGTTTTGAAATGTCTACATGTCTACATAAGAACTCTCTCTGTAGCATAAGATTCCCCAAATTATGTTTTTTTTTTCAAATTTCCGACAATAATCGCCTTTACATAATGCTCCAACCCTTTTTGTAGGCATCAGATTCATAGTATATATAGGGCGAATATGCATCATTTAACGCCAAGGAACAAGCCGTTAAGCTTCACGTCTATAATCTCCATATCCAGTTGTTTTATTAATTTTTTGAATTGATGTTTCACACACAATGGAAAAATGGACACCCAAATCCAAGAAATTCTCTCTAAGGATACAATTTCGCTGAAATAAGTTTACCTTTCTACCCATTTCGGATACGCTGCATCTGTCGTTTGAGCGTTCACTTCTACTCCCATAGTTGTGGCTGAAAAATGTTGTGAAACATTAGTCAATGAAATAAAATCAAAATTGTACCAAGACAAAATTGGGATGTTCCAGATAAACTGACCGAAGCCATTTCCCACTATTTATTTTTCGAAGTCAATTTTTTCAGCTTTTTCAAGCGTATATGGTATCTTGGTTGTTCAAAAATTTACGAGCAAGGGAACAGGCCTTCCTTCCGGCATTCATTTAACACTGAGACCTGTGGTCAGTATTTTTCACAAGATATAGTCAGAGCCGGATTAAGAGGAGGGCAAACGGGGCTGCAGCCCCGGGGCCTCCACAAGAGAGGGGCCTCCACAATATAAATTTTTTGGTAAAATTTCCTAACAAATACCGAAGAATATGCAAAATTATATATAAAAAATCTGACAACGAAAGAGCAGTTCTCCCACTTTTTCCTCTCATTTTTCGTTTTAAACATTCAAAAACATGTTTCGTATTCTTGTCAAAATCCATGGTTAATATTAATCTTCGATCTGATGAATCATGTGTATATGCGAGAAACAATCACCAAGTAAAACATCATACTATTATACAAAATATTATATCGTATCAAAATTAGCTGTAAAAACAAGAATAATTGAATTTAAAAAAACATATACATTTTTTTTACTAATATTTTTTGTATCACACAACTCTCCATACTTCATGATCATAAACCCATAATAGAATAGAAACCCCCATGAACAAGCTGAAACTGTCAGCTTCTGTGGTTCTCCAGTTTATCAATAAGAAAACGAACAGACAGACAACAAAACGAGTTAATATTGTATTGTCGTCCAGTGTCGAGCTATTTCCGAAGTTTTATGTCTCTAGCTCAGCAGAGTTAGTTTAAAATCGATTGAAAGATTTGTATCGGACAAACAGACACAAAAGCGAGCTAATATAAACGTGGTAAAACAATGTACTTTTTCAACCTTTTTTGTGAAAAATATGAAAAATATCGCAGAGGCTATGTCCCTCATGGCGAATTGATAAATTATAAAAAATTCATGACATACGACTAATCAGATAGTTGTACTCTGAACTTATTGCATGATGTTGTTTGTGTTGTAGTGTTCAAAATCATCAACCTGTTCTCCATGGGTACCCTCACTAACATCCCAACTTTGTCTAGGTAACAAAAATTTCTGTTCAATAAAATTAAATCATACCACAAATTGTATCCAATGTACATCTAGAAATCGCTGGGTATACGTCAAATTCTCCTTTTCCCGAATATTGTTTCAGTTGCTCAAGCAAAATTTCGTTTTTTCTGGAAAATATTCCCACAAAACGATCCAGAATTTTCTGTTGGAATGTTGGAGCTAGTAGTTTTCTGTTTCTCTTCCATTTTTCATCTGAAAAATTTATTGAAGTGTGTAGTCTCTTTATAGAAATAGACAAAAGGAAATTAGGAATTAAGGAAAATGGTTGATATCAGAATATTAAGATTCATTTGGTCAAATCCTTTGGAGAACAGATATATCACCATTCATAGTATCTCCTATCTTGTTGACAACTATAGCCATATTCGAAGCTATAGATTAAGCTTTATAAAACCTGGAAAATTTTGCAATTGATAACTGTTTAACAAAAAGTTAAAACGACGAAATACGCAATTGAAAAGTAAAAAATAAAATAAATCTTCTTAGTCTCAATAACTAAGCTCCTAAACTAATGTAAGTAACTAATTTTGAGTCGGCGCCAAACAAACAAGCAAATGAACTAGGTAAGGCGTAAAATGATGGCATCGAGTTGCGCGGTGACATTCTGATAATTTTTTTGAAGTAATTTAATGATCTTCGTTGTTTGTTTGTTTGGCGCCGACTCAAAATTAGTTACTAACATTAGTTTAGGAGCTTAGTTATTGAGACTAAAAAGGATCATTTTATTTCTTCCTTTTCAGTTCCGTATTTCGTCGGTTTAATTTTTTGTTAAAAAGTGTTTATTTTTGATTTTTTTTTGGCTAAAATCTACTAATTACTACCTACTTGTATTTTTATTACTTCCAAAATACTTACCTACCCACCTTACTTCAATGATTATCTACTTTTACTATGTGTTGTAATATAAATTATTTTTGTTGTTCTGGTTAGTTTATTTCATTACTTTGTATATAATTCAATCCTCTCATAGAATATAATGATTGTGACGGATGTAGGAGAACAAAAATAATGACAATAGCGATCTGTCATTGTCAACTACATATGTGTGCCAATGTTCACAAGTGAAAAATCAATTATCCCCTATTTTTCTACCCGTAAGGGTGGATAATTCCATTAGAAATCCAAATATGATCAACTATGAGGTATACCCTGTCTAATAAAGAAAGAATCATCCAAATCGAAGAACTCAGTACAAAGTTATGCCTGATAGAATCGGTTAACGGACCAGAATTCAGAGGGTGAGTGATCAATATTCTTCATTTTGCTACTCTTAGGGGTGTATTTCATCTTTTGAATTCAAATGCGACCAACTTCGAAGTACACCCTATCCACTGAAAAAAGAATTATCGGAATCGGGCGTCTCAGTAAAAAGTTATGCTTGGTCATTCATAATAAAAAAAATATACGCGTCGACTAGAGAACCTCGGGGAGCCCAAAGGCTTGCATAAAAGACTAACTAAACAGCTATTCTCGAACGTTTTCGAGAATTCGATCATCATCAGGAGAATTCTGAAAAGTGAAAGAAATATATGTAAATGAAAAATAAAAATTAATGTTCTGTGATAACATACGAGACATGTAATATAAATAACTCACCCGTCAGAATTTTACAGAAAGTAGAACTACAGAAGAAATGATTTTGTGAAACATCATATGTATAAGATTTCAATTGCAGAAGCTGTTTCTATAAGGAGTAAATCAAACACTCACTTCGCTTACAAGAGCGAACAAAAAATAATGTGTACTACTCGTAAACAGTCTCCGTCGCCGACCGGAAGATCAAAAGAAGATCACAAGAGCCGACAGTCAACGTGAGTTTGAGTGACAGCTGTCTTGTTCTACACGAGATTCGCCTGAGCCAATCAAAACGGACCGCAAGCCAATGATAATGCTTGTAGGTGTGTCCATACGTTGAAGGCCAAGAAAACTAATGACTCACGAGTTATATTTGTGTTTGAAGAGGTCTGAATAAATAAAAGCCAGTATCGTGTCTGGTCTGGCTTCGAAATAGGTTTTAAAATATTCTATAGCTCTGTTGTGTTTTGTTGGAAAATATGGCTTTTTTCGACCATAGAAAAATGAAATTATGATTATGATCCAATTGCCTATTAATACATACTTCCTCGCTTATGGCATTTTATTTTATTTTAACGTATTTTTAAAATATTTAAATATCTAAATAAAATTAGTTATCTCCGCCTCTGCTGTTCAAAGGATACCGCTTCAAGACTGAGAAAACTTGTTTTTTATGTTCTGCACTTGTAAATGGTTTAACTATAAGACAATGATCTGTTCAATCGTTCTTTTCTAATTTTCCTTAACCATTTCCATAGTCATTTTCCAGAAAAAACCATCAGAGGTACCAATACACTACACATAAACTGGTTCAACAAAAATCTGAAAGAAATGAGAAATCAGCTTAAAGCTGTTAATATTGTGAAACAATCTACACAATCACCGGAGGTAATTGGCTGTTACAAAAAAATGAAACTAAATTATAAGAAAGCAATTGATGACGCAAAACGAAAAGCATATAAAGATTTCATTGAGAACTCCAGTAACAAATCAAAAGCTATTTGGCAATTGATAAATTCACAGACAGGAAAAAATGCGTTAAAAAATGAAACCAACATTTCATCAGAAAACTTCAATAATTTATTTGTGAATGCGGGTAGGGATATCATTAACGCAATCCCTCATAGCAACCTTGACTTCATAGAAACACTAAAAAACATACACAGTTCTCCCTGTTCTTTTTTTTATCACTCCCACCACTGAAGAAGAAATAAAAAGTATAATAAGGAAAATTGTCGCAGCAGGGACGTTCATGATATGAACGGGAGTATTGTTGAACATCTGTGTGACGAACTGGCTCCAGTACTATGCTACATATTCAACAAGTGCTTAGAACAGAACATATTTCCAGAAAAACTGAAAACCGCCAAAGTAGTATCAATCCCCAAAACTCGCGAGAACGAGGACATGAATTCCTTTAGACCAATTTCAATACTTCCAGTTTTTTCAAAAATATTTGAATGTTTGCTGAAATCCAGAATTGTCTCTTATTTCGAGGAAAAACAATTCTTTGCCAAAGAACAGTTCGGTTGCCGAAATAATAAATCAACAACCAAGGCAT
The DNA here is from genome assembly GCA_018342105.1 of Gonioctena quinquepunctata. Lineage (NCBI taxonomy): Eukaryota > Metazoa > Arthropoda > Insecta > Coleoptera > Chrysomelidae > Gonioctena > Gonioctena quinquepunctata. The sequence goes on along the minus strand of JAFIRS010002042.1, from coordinate 103,628 downwards.
TGATAAACATTATGGAAAAAATCATGGAAGCAATTGATGAAAATAAATTCACGTGTGCCACCATGCTAGATTTATCCGAGGCATTCGATTGCGTCACTCATGAATACCTGTTAAAAAAATTAGATTTCTACGGAATCAGCGGTGACGCACTGAAGTTGTTTGCCTCCTACCTAGATCTTTGACCAACAAGTGGTTTTACCTTCGGGTGAGCAATCAGGCGTACTGCCCATAGAGACTGGTGTTCCCATGCCGATGATCCTACAATTTTGAATATCAGCCATGATACAAGTGAGCTAAAACATATGAATATTGAAACGACAGCGAAAGCTTCAGAATGGTTCTCTGCAAACAAACTAAAACTCAATACTGAAAAAACAAACGAAATATTTTCTCTGAATCTAGACTCACAAAAAAGCGTTACATTATTAGGTATTCATATTGACCCAAAATTGAATTGGAAAAATCATATTGATCATACGGCAAAAAACTGAATAAAGTAGTTTACCAAATCAGAATACTCACACAAGTCACCACTCTAGACACTGCACTAACATACTATTACAGTAACTTTTATGCTATTTTCGCTTATGGACTTCCACTGTGGGGCAACTCCTCAGCAAGTGAGAGAATCTTCAAAATCCAGAAAAAAGTTGTACGTATAATTGGGCAAGTTGGATCTGCAAGCGCTGTTAAAAACTCAATGTTGAACTCTACCCTCGGCTAAATACAAAATTTATCGTTAGAAAAAACCATGCTGAATTACACACTGATGACAAATCAAGTTGCATTCGTTCAATGGGAAACAAACTCTAATATATAGTTTTACAAATATTTCTATTCCGGAAAAGCTATGTACTTTACATTGTTACGGTTTCTTTTGATTTTCTCTGCACCACCGGAAACTTACAATTATTTACATTTCTATACAAATATTTAATTTTATGTTTGTTATATGTATAATTTATAATACTTCATTCTTATATTATTCATCCATGTTTAAACTACCAGTAGACAACTTATAAAGTCGACCATTCGTACAAGGCTGTTAGCATAAACCAATTATTAACTGTTAAGATTTCCATAATCTGATGTCACTGAGCAACGTAACGATCCATGAATACTTTCATTGAATTATGAGATTTTATTTACTCGTTAATTCCAGTTGAAACGTTCATCATTCATAAGGGCCCTATTAATTTCCGAAGCCTACTCTTCATTTCTGGAAGAGTTGCGGCTGGATAAATCTATACTTCTCCTTTCATCGTCCTTTTTGAGTATTCGAATCATTCGCCAGTTATAGTATATATGTTTTCTGTCCTGAAGAGACTACATCAGGCTTGCCTTCTTCGATTGCCTGGAGGGGCGATGAGTATCTCAACAATATTCGGCACTCGTATATTCTCCAGGATCATTCCGGAGCGTAGGCGCACTCGTGCATCAAATTCCGTTTACGGTGCCGTAAATAGATTAATCCACAGCCTTAACAGCCAACTGTTCAATGGATAGATCTGCGGAGCTCGAAGAGTAAATCTCGATACTTCTTCCGTTTCTCGTCCTCTTTTCGCACGATATTCGTCTCGGCCGGAGCCGAAAACTCTATGACGTATATCGTTTTCTGCTCGCGGTCGAAGAGGACTACATCAGGCTTGTTGGCTTGTATTTGCCTGAGGGTGGGGAATGAGTAGTTCCAATAAATTCGGCACTTCTCATTCTCCACAACGGACTCAATATCCCCCGGAGCGTAGGGCAGCACCGGTGTCTCATCAATACCGTACGAGTGTCGTAAATGATAATACAGCACTCGTAACGCCGCGTTATGACGATGGATATAGGCTGAGATCGCATATGCTGTACATGCTGACAGCAAGTGCATGATGGTCTCAGGCGCTCCACGGCAGGCCCTGCATCTCGTGTCAGGGACCTCTATACCCATCACGCGGCTTCGGTAGACGAGAGTGTTGAAAACACCGTCCTGGCAAGCCATGATGAATCCCTCAGTCTCCGACTTGAGTCCACCTGACCTAAGAAAGCAAGGTCAGCCTTTCGGATAAGCCGTGGTCTTCAATATGTTTGTAGAAGATTCCATGCATCGGCTTATCCTTGTGGACTCAGATGTACAGTATTCTCTGCAGCTTTTATGTGGACTCTCCTTCGAGCGGGCTCCAACTCGGTGATAGAGTCTTGGATATCCCGCTCGGTGTCGAATACAAGACCGAGTTCATCGGCTGCACGGATTGCTGCCTTAAAAAGAAACGCTCCTTTCCCTGCAATCTCATGGTCTTTGACCATGCAGAGAAGGGGATCCAAGCTCCTGATGACTTTACAGGCTCCATCCAACATTATTATTATTATTATTATTATTATTATTATTATTATTTTCGTTTTTAAACACTACCAGTCAGGCCCTTACTTCCGAAGCTCCGACCCATTCGGAAGGGCGCGCTGGTTACATAAACCAATGACCTCTCCCCACACCCGTGAGGTGAGAGATCATTGGGTCCGAAATCATGTGTCCTGAGCAAACGTAACGATCCGAGAATGACGCCTTCTGCATGCGGCCGGCTAGAGCTTCTGCCGATTTACGGCATGCCGGTATAATTTCAGGTTTGAGAGTAGCGTAGGCATCATTCCACCAAGGGCCCTATAATCAGAACCACTATCTTTACAGAATGGTCTGGATAGAGTCTGCGGAGCTCGAAGAGTAGATCTCGATACTTCGTCCGTTTCTCGTCCTCTTTCGCACGATATTCGTCTCGCCGGAGCCGAAAACTCTATGACGTATATCGTTTTCTGCTCGCGGTCGAAGAGGACTACATCAGGCTTGTTGGCTTGTATTTGCCTGAGGGTGGGGAATGGTAGTTCCAATAAATTCGGCACTTCTCATTCTCCACAACGGACTCAATATCCCCCGGAGCGTAGGGCAGCACCGGTGTCTCATCAATACCGTACGAGTGTCGTAAATGATAATACAGCACTCGTAACGCCGCGTTATGACGATGGATATAGGCTGAGACCGCATATACTGTACATGCTGACAGCAAGTGCATGATGGTCTCAGGCGCTCCACGGCAGGCCCTGCATCTTGTGTCAGGGACCTCTATACCCATCACGCGGCTTCGGTAGACGAGAGTGTTGAAAACACCGTCCTGGCAAGCCATGATGAATCCCTCAGTCTCCGACTTGAGTCCACCTGACCTAAGGAATGCAAGGTCAGCCTTTCGGATAAGCCGTGGTCTTCAATGTGTTTGTAGAAGATTCCATGCATCGGCTTATCCTTGTGGAGCTGCAGATGTACAGTATTCTCTGCAGCTTTTATGTGGACTCTCCGTCGAGCGGGCTCCAACTCGGTGACAGAGTCTTGGATATCCCGCTCGGTGTCGAATACAAGACCGAGTTCATCGGCTGCACGGATTGCTGCCTTAAAAGAAACGCTCCTTTCCCTGCGATCTCATGGTCTTTGACCATGCAGAAGGGATCAAGCTCCTGATGACTTTACAGGCTCCATCCAGCACCATCCTGTTGTGTAGACACTCCAAACTCAAAAGTCCACGGCCTCCTTGTTTTCGGGGGAGGTACAACCGTGGAACGGACGATTTCGGATGCAAACTACGATGTAGGTGCATCATTTTGCGAGTCTTTACGTCGATTGCACGCAGCTCTTCCAGGGTCCACTTCATGACCCCAAAGGAGTAGATTAGTATTGGAACGGCAAGCATGTTGGTGGCAGAAACTTTGTTCATGCCCGACAGTTCTGATGACCAGATCTGCCGGAGTTTCTGCTGATACTTGCCGCGGAGAGCGTTTTTAACCGCCACTACCTCTTGGGTGCAACGTTGTTGCACTCCTAGGTAGGTATACGCCTCTCCGGCATCCAGATGGCGGAGGATGCTTCCATCTACCAGCTGCGCGTCCTCTCCGTAATCCTCGCATCGTCCTCTTCTGAGATGAACCAGTGCACATTTATCCATCCGAATTCCATACCGATAGCATGCGTGTACTCTTGCACCACCCTCAGAGATTGCTGCAGATCTCCCTCACCCGAGGCATAAAGCTTCAGGTCATCCATATAAAATAAATGGGTGACCTTATGCCTTCGGTCTCCGGGGGTGCCACAGTTGTAACCACGAGTTTTTCTGAGTGCAACGGATAATGGCATAAGTGAGATGCAAAAAAGGAGGGGGCTGAGGGAATCCCCTTGGAACACACCTCTCCTGAAGATAACCTGCTCCGTTTGGACTTTGGCTCCACCTGATGTTATGGTGAAGCGAGTCCTCCAGAGTGGTATCAACTGTTCAATGCATCTCACTATTTGATCGGGTACCGCAAGGCATCTGAGCAAATGCAAGATCAACTCATGCGATGTTGAGTCAAATGCCTTGCAGTAATCGATCCAGGCCATCGAAAGGTTGCGCTTATACTGCACGGAGTCCTGCGTGATACATCTATCGATCAGCAGGTTCTCCTTGCAGCCAGCAACACCTTTCTTTGACCCTTTCTGCTCATATATCCGTTCGTACACCGTGTCAACTGCGAGGAGTATTCGCGTGTACAAAATGCGCGTAAATAATTTGTAACACGTGTTCAAGCATGTTATCGGTCTGTAATTCTTGGGATCAGACAAATCTCCGTTTTTGGGGATTAGCACGGTTCGCCCCTCGACAAACCAAGCCGGAATCTGCTGCTCTCCACTAAGCCACGAGTTGAAAACTCTGGCTAAGTGGTGGTGGGTACTAGAAAACTTTTCCACCACAGGTTGCTCAACATGTCTGGGCCTGGAGCAGCAAAGTTCTTCGAGCCCTGTAGAGCTTTCCGAACTTCTTCCGGGGTTATCGGTTGGCGCAGTTCATCGGGATGAGGCTGCTGGAACCTCCTACAGAAGGCTCCAAACTGCGTCAGGGCTGGAGTGTCTATATTGAGTGGCTGCGGATATTCGTAAATCTCCTTCCAGAAGTTTTCCACCTGATCAGCGGTCGGCGGGTTTTCCACAACAAGCGGCGGTTTCTGGAATAAGCGAGAGGGTTTCTCGCGGAACTGTTTGTTTTCCGCGATTCCTCTCGCTCGCCGTACTAGTGACTTTTGGCAGCCACTAGCATTCGTATCCTATCAAGACAGTGTTGTTTGATGGTTAACAGCACTCCTTGATTTAATGTGTGATGGACTCGTCGCAACTTAGTTGCGATTCGCCGCACCGTTCGCGTAAATGGCCTATTGGCCACTACGTAGTCCATCACACATTGGATACGAGATGCGTGTTGTCTCGCCGACTTGATTTTTGCTTCAATCTTCTGTATGCGTCTCTCATGCTTTCCAGTCGGAGACGCATTATTCTGCGTATCCGCACGGGAAAGCACAAGAGCAGCGTCATACACGGCGGTGTTGATTTGCCAGATGTCAGCTTCTTCTGGAAGCGCTTCACGAATCTCCGCATCCACTCGAGCCAGATCTTGAGGCTTCAGGGGCTTCAAAGTGCGGAGCACCCTGCGTGTTCTGATACCCTCTATTGGTGGAATATTGATACCTGCCACCTCTTCGACTGGTTCGACTCGTGGCACGTCTGCCACTTCGGCCACTTCGTTTACCTGTCTAGGAGGTGGTCTCACATAGCCACGGCCACGAAGGTGGGATACATAATCCCGTAGATTTTGTTTGGAAAATGCGGCATACTCTGGGTGTGCCACGCACCACAGAGCATGCATTCGCGCCATGTATCCCCTTCGGGCGGGCTCGCTACTCTCGTAGCAACGCAGAAGGCCGTCTCTCATTTCGTCTGTCCACTCAGAACGTTGTCCATAGCGTGGGTCGTCATAAGGCTGTCCGTCGATTTGGGCCCCACCACCTTGCCGTTGACCTCCATCCGGATGAGGTCGGTTGTGGGGCCCTGTCTCCTCCTTCTAGGAACCAGAGTATGGTCCTGCGAGGGGGTTAGCCTAGCAGGAACACGGCCGACACCAGAGGAAGTATTTGCTTCTTTCCTCTCGGATGCGCTTAAGCTGCCGGTCCGATTTTGCATCCTTGGCTGGGTTAAGTGGTGGCGCCACTCACCAAGGTCATTGCTGGTGTTGTTTGACCTACCCTGCTTATTTATTATTATTATTATTATTATTATTATTATTATTATTATTATTATTATTATTATTATTATTATTATTATTATTATTATTATTATTATTATTATTATTATAACAAAATTGTCTATGTCCCTGAATGCGAAAGCATTATGTGGGTTAATTCTTCTTTGAAACATGTCCCAAACATGCTTCAGGTCTGGATATTGCGCTGACCATGGCAATAATTCTATCCCTTCGTTGTTCAACCAATCTGTCACAATATGAGCGACATGTGGACAGGCATTGTCATGCATCAAATGAAAGTTTGCACGCACAATGGGTGAATGAAGAATATCATCCAAATATTGCTGAGCTCTGAGAAAACCTTGTGGAAAAACGAGGTCTGTTCTTCCGTAATTGGGATTCCTACCCATACCATAAGAGTACCACCTCTATGAGTGTGCACTTCCTGGACGTGTCTCAAGCGTTCTGCATTCAAAGGTCGTCTTCATACTCTTGTTCGATGAGAATCTGGATAAAATCTAAATATTGATTCATCCGTGAATAAAACTGTAGACCATTCATTTGGATCCAAGTTCTGGAATTCTTGAGCCCATTCTAATCTTGCAGCGCGATTGCCTCTAGAAAGAGGTGGACATCTAAGTGGCATCCGAGAATGAAGATTAGCTTCGTGAAAACGATTCCTGACAGTATCTCGCCAAATGGTTAAATTGTGCGCATGTTGTAAGTACGCAACCAACTCAGGAGCTGTGATTGTGCGTTGTCTTCTTGCGGTTAAAATAAAAAATATGTCCTGTACTGCTGTTGTACAACGTCCACGTCCTGGATGATTTCCGGCAGGACTCCCACTTTCCCTGAAACGCCTCCATAACCGACTTATCACACTTTGTGAAACCCATTTGCTCAGCTGCATCGATTTGTCTCATGCCAGTTTTAAGCAGACCTACCACTTGTTTCATCTCTTCTAAAGTCAAATGGCATCGTTCCATTATAAATAACGATTGCAAACAAATCATTGCCACAAGTTATCGCCACTAAAGTCACAGTAAAATTAATAAAATTCAACGCAGATTGCAATTTCCATTTTTTGCCGCACTATCATGAATACCCAGTTTTTGTTAACTTTTTCACATGTGTCTGGCAGAAAAACTTGTTTACATAAGTGTTTGAACTGATAAATAGAATACATCTGAAATCTAAGCAATATCAATTAAATTTTTCAACTTTTTTCAAATATACTTAGACTTTTCTGATATGTCAATTATTGGTACAAAGTCCTGCTTCAATTGAAAATCAACAATCATGAATCGAATTTGTGAAATATTTGATGGCTTAAGGGTAATTTTACTTTGAATCCGAATACGAAACCAAGTAATATTTGAAAATGTTGATAGAAATAAAAAAAAATATGTCCAATTTCTGGTTCATAGCCTTCCATATTGAAATAATTCAATAAGAAGATATACTTTAGAAATATTTCTGTAATATAATCACCCTGTAGACAAGTGGAAGGAAATGTCAAGTTGTCAGTCGGTCAAGTTGGGGCAGTCTCGAGGAAATTGAGGCGCTAGCTGGCTGAATATTGTTAGAGACATTTATGTTTACATAGTTTGCATTTTATATTCTATATTGAATAGATTAGCTTTGCAAGAACCTACGTGTTTTGTGCCTTGAATAATTGGCCCCCTTGTCACACTACATTTTGGCACGACCGAAGACACCAAAATAATGAATCTGCTTAGGCAAAACTTGACTTTAAATGACACATTGATTCATTACGATCCCAAACTACCATTAGTTGTTACTAGTGACGCAAGCAATATTGGTGCAGGAGGTGTACTGTCACATTGAAACCTATTGCTTTCGCATCACGCTCATTCAGCGAGGTAAAAAAGCGTTATTCTACTATCGACAAAGAAGCATTAGGACTAGTATATGCAGTTACGAAGTTCCACCAATAGTTATATGGTAGAAGATTCACCTTGATCACAGACCATAAGCCTTTGGAGCATATATTTGGAGAAAATCGTCAGACTCCAAAAATTGCAAGTAATAGGCTATTACGATGGGCTATGACACTCAACAGCTACAATTTTAACGTCATATATCAACCTGGAAAAGAAAATTATCCAGCGGATTCTCTTTCGAGGCTACCACTACAAGAAACCTCCGAACAGTCGGAATTGCCAAATCATGCAAAATTACTTCATATGAGGGTTCGTAACTTACCTATGAACAGAAGTCATCTAAAGAGAGAAACCATGAATCATTCAACACTCTCGAATGTAATCCGTTGTTTACAAACATACTGGCCCGAAAAGAAGAATTTACATAGAGATCTTGTTCCTTTTTATGAGAAACGAACTGAGTTGTCTTTTGAAGAGGACTTATTGCTATGGAAAGGGCGTATATGTGTACCTCTCGCCCTCCAACCAGAAGTACTGGGTATGTTACACGACGGGCATCCAGGAATAACTGCTATGCAATCACTAGCAAAACTTCATGTTTTTTGGCCAAACATAAATTCCTATATTGCTCATGCAATAGAAAAATGTTTCACCTGTCAACACTCGAGGCAGAATGACCGAAATTCACTCTTGCATCCATGAAATTCACTCTTGCACCAGAACCTTGGTCAAGACTCCACTTGGATTTCGCTGGATCTTTTGAAAGTAAAATGTGGATGATACTTATTGATTCGTATACCCATTGGTTGGAAGTCATACCGATGAGAGACATCACTTTGGGAAGTACCATCGAAGCTCTCCGTGCTTTATTCGCTCGTTTTGGATTACCGAAATTTTTGGTTACAGACAATGGTCCACAACTCACTTCGAACGATTTTGAATGTTTTTGCAGTGATAATGGAAAAACTCATGTAAAAGTAACACCATACCAATCAAATCACACTATACCAATCAAATGGTCTTGCCGAGCGAGCTGTGCGAACTTTCAAAGAGAGAATGCGTGCTAGTGATCAGACATTGAACCAGTCGCAGAGACTTCAGCAATTCTTGTTTTCTTATAGAAATACACTGAGAAGATCTACAAAAAGAACCCCCAGTCAGCTGATGTTTGGCCGCCATCTCAGATATCGGTTTGATCTTTTGAAACCAGATGTGATGAAGAATATAGAGTATGAGCAATTCTTCCAAAAACAACATCATGATTCTACTGCTGCACCAGATCAGAATTTCATAGAGGGAGAAGAAGTGTGGGTGAACAACCCCTTAAGTGAAGGCTCGCTCCCTGGAAAAATTGTTAAACGTACTGGACCTTTATCATATCTCGTAGAAATTGATGGAATCTTGCGCCGTAAACACTGCGACCAAATACGGAAACGAAAATTAATGATAAATACCAATGAACCTTCCCACCAGGATATGTCAGATGAATTCGAAGATTACCAGTCTCCCCAACTTCATCAATCAGCGAGTTGCAACGAGAATGAAAGCTCATTGAATGAAGTGGAAGCAGAAGAAGGCGAGCTGAACAATGTAGACCATTCACTTTCCAGAGAGTGTATGATACCAGGGAGAAATCCTTTTCGAATCAGAAAGCCTCCCAGTCGTTTCTTGGAATGAATAAATAAAAATCCATTATTCTACCTTCGTGGGGGAGGTATGTAATATAATCACCCTGTAGACAAGTGGAGGAAAATGTCAAGTTGTCAGTCAGTCGAGTTGGGGCAGTCTCGAGGAAATTGAGGCGCTAGCTGGCTGAATATTGTTAGAGACATTTATGTTTACATAGTTTGCATTTTGTATTCTATATTGAATAGATTAGCTTTGCAAGAACCTACGTGTTTTGTGCCTTGAATACTTGGCCCCCTTGTTATATTACAATTTCCAATACAAAAATTTCCCTCGGTCAACTGTTGACCTACGAAAATAAAAGTCAGAAATGAAAGCACTACAATATTGTTTAATTTGGAATTGCAACAGCTCTAGCATAATACTAATTTTTTTCTGAGGTAGAGAAAATCCTTTATGAACACCATTTGGTGGTGTGGGAATCCCTATGTCTTTGCACCTGCACCTCAGATGTAGTCTTTGAAAACTTCACCCCGTAGGCTCGTCTTACCTGTTATTTTATCTCACAGAACCCTCTCAACGAGTGTGTACAAGTCTTTCAGTGAGAGTATGCTGTAAAGTTTTGGTTCACCAATTGGTTGCCCGAAAATTGCCTGTCTTCTGCAATCCATAACTCCGCAGTCGCACAGTATGTGTCTAAGCACAAAATTAGACATCTTATTGTTCACGATTTGTTGTTTGTTTTACTTCAGATAAGATGGTATTATAAAGTAACATATGATAATGTTTCACAAAATCATTTCTTCTGTAGTTCTACTTTCTGTAAAATTCCGACAAGTTATTTGTATTACATGTCCCATATGTTATCACAGAACATTCATTTTTATTCTTCATTCAGATAAATTTCTTTCATTTTTCAGAATTCTCCTGATGATGATCGTATGCTCGAAAACGTTCGAGAATAGCTATTTATTTGTTCTTTTATGCACTATACCAGAAGGGTTTTCCAGCCTGATACAATGAATGTACTTTCATACGACAATGTATATTTATTGAAACCAAATCTAAAAGTGCATGCAACCCTCTTTTTACATCAACAATACAATATATCTAACTATCTTTCGATAACAGTAATCAACTGCAAAATTGCCTGTCTTCTGTAATAGAGTCATCTTATTCTTTCCTTCACAGTTTTTCTGTATTTCCCACATTATGTCCTCACTTCTGAACATTAAATGATCAAATATATAAAAAAAATTCAATGGAGTCATCTTATTCATAAATATAACTTGTATTTTAAAGTATATCCCAAGACTTTTTCGATGTGTGTATTTCCCATTGAATGTAGAACAAATCTTTTTTCCCATTTGTAGACAACTTTTTGAGGGACACTGTATATTGTTAATTAGCCACATACCGCGAGTAATGGGTATCATACCCATGAAATATGACTATAGGATACATAAAGGGTCACTGCTTTCATTTATACTGAAAATTCATTTAAACATAAATCCCTTCGATGAATTTCCTTTCTCATAAGATAGAACAAAAATACACACGATATGGATATACGACATCAGAAAATAACCAATTTACGTACATACCTGGTGCAAGCAGTAATCCTTCACCAATGATAACTTTTGCAATCTCATATTTGGGATCCTTCGTAAGACAAACTGGTAGGATAATTTGAAAATATTTGGGTTCGGATACCAAATACATTAATCGAGCACCAAACCAAAATCTGGATAATCCCGGCTCGAATAACTTCATTAAGGTGCTATAATAAGCTGAAAAAAATAATACGAGGTTAGACTTGGATTCAATTCATCAGAGAAGTGATTCCCTCAACATGAGACTGAATTCATCTAATAATTTTCTTCCATAATAATAATATGTATGATATTTACGAGCTAATTCTACCGTATGTTTGAACGATACGGTTGCTGATGCATAAAAAATTGATTATTGTTAAGGATATTCGTGACAGGAATCAAGTATATAACTCACATAAAAGATTATACATTTTCCCGAAAACTCTTCATAGTAATAGATATATTTCAAGCCTCGTTCTCTTACAATTTATATATTGTGATGTTTTGTATGGATCCTGTTTTGATTGTATACAGGGTGTTTCTTAATAACATGCTAATGTTCAAGGACGTTATTATTCTCGGGTCCCTTTTGAGAAAAAAAACTTCATATGAACATATGTTCTAAAGGTCTTAGCTTTTGAACTACAAAGTGCTAAAGTTTTAAGAAAAAAATATTTTTTTTATGATAACTTTGGTATGACTAGATATTTTTGTGGAACGTAGTACGCATCTTCTATGCATCAAAAGGCATTTTCTGATGTACAACATAATTTTTATTATTGCCAGTGGCGTTCGTGCGGGATTTGCACTGAATCATTTTGAAGATAAAAGTGGTACGCCACTGCTTTTTCTTATTTTTGAAATCCCCATTCCGTTTTGTGCAAATCTGGTCTCTTGATTTTTTTTTCGTTTGACGTACGGTTTTAGCAAAAAAAATATAATTAATTCATTTTCACGTTTCAATGAAATTGGCTATTATCACGGATTAGAAACGTATCTAGTATTAGGTAAGAAGCAAATTTTGTTTTGTAAACATAAACAGTTGTCTACCTAATCTAGTGGTCACGTATTTAAGTCATCAAAATTAACAATATTATTAAAAACACATGGTCCATTTTACGAATTCTGAGTTTGCATGAATGGGTGGCTGATGGTAACGCACTGAAAGCCAGGCGGTTGTATGAAGACCGCTTTCCAAATAGAAATATTCCGGATGCACGAACATTTTCAAATATTTATAGAAGGTTGTGCGAAGAGGAAAGTTTTGAACCAGACAATCAACTAAAAGGATTACAACTTACTCTAAGAACACCAGAAGTCCTTATGAATCACTATGACTCCCCCACATTATTATCTATTATCACTCGAAAATAAATTTTTCTGAATATCGATTATAGAAACACTAATTTTGGCTGTAACTCTCCAATCATTAGACTAAGTGTCAATTTCAACAAATACTGTAACAATCTTGATATCTATTGCTAATCCTTACTTTCGTTTAAACATAAAAACTTTAAAAAAAAAATTAAACCGTCGAAATACGGAACTGAAGAGTAAGAAATAAAATATACCTTCTTAGTCTCAATAACTAAGCTCCTAAACTAAAGTAAGTAACTAATTTTGAGTCGGCGCCAAACAAACAAGCAAATGAATTAGTTAAGGCGTAAAATGATGGCATCGAGTTGGGCGGTGACATTCTGATATTTTTTTTTAAGTAATTTAATAATCTCCATTGATTGTTTGTTTGGCGCCGACTCAAAATTAGTTACTTACATTAGTTTAGGAGCTTAGTTATTGAGACTAAGAAGGTTTATTTTATTTTTTACTTTTCAGTTCCGTATTTCGTCGGTTGATTTTTTGTTAAAAAGTTTTTATTTTTAAATTTTTTGTGACTGAAATCTACTAATTACTAATTGCTTGTTTTTTTATTACTTCCAAAATACTTACTTACCCACCTTACTTCAACTATTACCAGTTAAATAATATGATTATCTACTTTTACTATATGTTCTAATATAAATTATTTTTGTTGTTTTATTTCATTCCATCCTCTCATAGAATATAATGATTGTGATAATGACACTAGCGATCTGTCATTGTCAACTACATATGTGTGCCAATGTTCACAAGTGAAAAATCAATTATCCCCTATTTTTCTACCCGTAAGGGTGGATAATTCCATTCGAAATCCAAATATAATCAACTACGAGGTATACCCTATCTGATAAAAGAAGAATCAGCCAAATCGAAGATCCCAGTACAAAGTTATGCCTGATAGAATCGGTTAACGGACCAGAATTCAGAGGGTGAATTTTGCTACCCTTAGAGGTGGATTTCATCTTTCAAATTCAAATGGGACCAACTTCGAAGTGCACCCTACCCACTGAAAAAAAAATCGGAATCGGTAGCCTCAGTAAAAAGTTATGCGTGATCATACATAAAAAAAATATTAAAAAAAAATATATACGCGTCGACTAGAGAACCTCCTCCTTTTTGGTTTCGTCGGTTAAAAAAGTGAAAAACATTTTCTGACCCTTCTCAACATAACCTATTCCACCTATATGTATTATGTCTACCTATTAGTATTGGGTTAACACGTATTTTCTTCACTTTTTAAGTAGCTCTTTAATTCAGAATGTCTTAAGAAGCTCGTCAATGTATAATTTTAGTAACTAATGTATGGTTTTATAGAATAGTGAATTAGCGGATACTATTTTTGGGTTTCCAACCTTTATGTATCCCAAAGTTGTGATAAATAAATAAAAAATAAGAATTTGGGGTAGCGGTTTTGACTTCAATTGAGGAAGATCTCGGATTGAGTACACGAAAAGTTGTCCCGCTAATTTAATTTGATTTCCTTCGGATCATCCAAATGCAATTGTTGCAAAATTATTCTTTCGTCCTGAAGTTCTATCCTTCTAATCCGTTTTCCTTTATTAAACATTTTTGTTTCCTTGTCTGTATCAGCTTCAAATCCTATTGCAATCACATGTTTTCGTGGTACTACTGAGTTTCTCTCCAACACATTTATTTTACGTATAGGTATCTCTTCCTTGTTTTTACCCATTGCTTCAGCTACTATCAATCCATTTATAGCTTCACTATCCTCAATAACGACATTTTCTTAAGTATTCTGAAACTTGGCCATAATAAGTGTCATAGTCCTAGGAGGCAAGGTTAAGTCCTTGGACAAATAAATCCCCGTCACATAATTATTTTTCGTAGGAATGGTACTTTTTTCGATTTCAGTTTTTCCTAGTTGTTTAGTCGTCACTAACATCTTGGCGGAAAAAGGTTCTCCCTTGGGTGAATTTTCTCTTTGTTTTAAACTATCATTCGAAAATTTCCTCTCATCTACATCAATAATTTTTCTTGAACCACAGGCCACTTTTCTTCCATAATCCAACACTCTGTATGGGTTGTTGAAACTTTCTCATTATTTCCTGACGTTTCTTCTACTTTTTGTACATTCAGTCAGTGTTTCGTAATTTTCCTTTTCATTTTCAGGTTCTAACCCGTTCTCCATATTTTTCATACACTCTGTAGAAAATTTCTTCTTATATCCCTTTTTCTTAGTAATTTCCTTCCATGGCGGATTTCTATCACCCTGTATAATACTTTCATTTTCTAGCAAATTTGAATCGTCTAACAAATTATTCTCTTGGAAAGGATTTATCGCGTTTACCTGGCATGCTACCGTATTTTTAGGAGGTGGATTACTATCCCTACATGAAAATAATCCACGCTTTGAATTTTTATTTGCAGACTGGGATTGCATGGGATTCTTCCATTGTACCGGCAGAAGGCATGTCATCCTTAGATGAACCAGCTCCTTAAACGAACCAGCTCATTCAAAATCCTATCACTATCTTGCAAATTAATTTTTCACAATATACAAGACGCTCCGGTTTTGATGTTACTCAACCTTTTATTTCCTGAAATAAATTTCTGCCTATTTTCTAGCTTTGAAAATTTTCCTTTTTTCTGGACAATTGCTTACGATTTTTCTTTCTTCGTTTTTGCAATGTTCGGTATTTTCTTCTTCTGAATATGATGTCCCTGAATTTTCCACTGAAATTCCTCTTGAGGTGATCGGCCTCAAGTCCTGGTATGAAAACCCATTTTCGATTACTCTGCAATTCGTTTTGGGCGTGCACTCCCTTGAGGAAAATAGCTTTCCTTCAAAATTTATTTTCATCCATTCTTCCATTGTAGTGGTTAATTCTAACAATCTCTTACTCATACTGTCAATTGTCTCCTTCAACTTCCTTTCCATATTTTCAAATCTTCCTTTCCACAGCTTATCCGTAGCATTTTCCGTCTGATATATATATTTGGGTTCGTGATGGAGTTCAATAATTTCTTGCATCAAACACATTTTATTTGCTCTCCAATCTAATTTTTGCAAAAAGTCTAACCCCAATATCAGTTCCGTACCCAAATGGTCTGTTTCATTAAGAATAAATTCGTGTTCAATTATTTTCCTGTTATTCAACCTAATGGGTAAAATAACGGTTCCTATATATGGAATAGAATTCCCTTGTGCATCTTTGAGCTGGTACTTCGTAATTAACTTTCATACCGTGTGTGATACTAATGTGGGCCAGCGATTCTTCGGCTTCAGTGTCTAATAAAATCGTGCGAAAAAATCCATCAATTTCTAAAACTATAACATTTCTCTGGGCCTCACCTGTAGTATAGGTTAGTATCGTTTGCGTTGGCCTCCTATGTCACGTATTTTGACTTACTGGCGGCTGTTTGCGGTTCCCAACGGAGGTGGATTGCGAATCGAATTGCCATTTAAATTCCTTCCATCAACATTTCTTGGCCCTGTTCTATTCTGACAGTTATAGGCCATGTGCCCTTGTTCATCACAGCGATAGCAGGTCCGGTTTTTCAGTCTACAATTTCGAACTTCATGATCTCTGTAACGGCAATATTGACATATGGGTAAATTTTTTTGTTGCTCATTCGCTGTTATATTTCTAAAATTTCTGCCGGCTGGTTCAGTAAGATTTTTAATTAACTTTTCTTTGTCTGCTAAGTCGATAGCTTTTTCCAATGTACCTGGACTAGCGGATCAGAGACGTTTCCATCAGCTATTCCTGTTTATAGCAAAATTTTTGCAGCGCAAACCTTCAAACGTGCTAAGTGCTTGCGGAAAGTTTCTGAACGACGCTGTCGGCACTCTAATAGTTCTCTTTTGCCCTACCCTGGTATCTTAGTTATGCCAAACTGTTCCTGCAAGCCTTTTTTTAATTAATTCCATACTACGTTAGTTCTTAATTGACTGTCCACGTCTATTAGTTGTTGGGCCATTCCTCTCAATTTCAAACGTACGATTGATACGATTTGTAAGTATGTCCAGTTTGCAAGCGCGGCAGTATCTTCAATAATTCTGATGAAGTCTTTGATTTTCGATTGCCCATTATAATATGGTACATTATCCAAGGTAATGGCTAAAGTAGGTTCCTGAATAGGTAGAACCTGCACAACCGGAGGAGCTGTCGAAGAAGATACCGTTGGTGAAGGATTCATGTTAAAAAAATTCACTCCTGACTACCAAAACTATTTCAAACTATTTCCAGGTGAATCCAGAGATTAGATCTGCATAAACGCTATATATATATATATATATACTGGTATTTTACACTTTAAAGAGGAAATTTACTTGTTTTTCAAATTATTTTCACCAATTAAATTTCAATTTGACCCTTTTTGTGAAAAATCTTATATATGCGTTAATTTAATCCAAATCATTACCCCACACCTGACACCATTGATACGACTGGGGACAGTTGGAGAAGTAAATACCGCCAGATGACCAACCATTGATACGCCCCTGTACTATATACGGAGTGATATGAATGACTCACACCACACCATCTATATGCCAAGGCATTGAAATAATACATCATTTTATGAATGAATCAATTCACCCTGCATTATTTCTGTAAGATTGCTCGAAAGAATCAATCTTAGCTATACAGAG
This sequence comes from Gonioctena quinquepunctata, assembly GCA_018342105.1. Lineage (NCBI taxonomy): Eukaryota > Metazoa > Arthropoda > Insecta > Coleoptera > Chrysomelidae > Gonioctena > Gonioctena quinquepunctata. Next base: position 86,440 of record JAFIRS010002042.1, on the reverse strand, counting down.
TGTTATTAATTAAAATAAAATTAACGTAGAAGATATTACTAAGAGCGGCTTTGGTATACTCCTGCACCCTGTGGGATTGAGGGACGTGGGTTATTCATTTGTAATTAAAATTTACAGATCTTTATACCTCTCGAATTCAGAGGGAATAATGCACTGGAAGATGTGATAATAGATAAATATAATAGAACATGTATCTAAATACAGTTATGGTCATACAAACACATCTTCAATCAAAGTAAAAATAATAAAGATAAATTTAACTCAGTAGTTTTCTGATTTCAAATCTTTTATTCCTAACCTTACCCTTACTTTATAGATCAAACCTCTATACTATAAAGGAAGCTTTATTACATACCCCTGTATAAAATAATGATCAAACTAGGGTTTTAAGGAAATTTGGTCTAGGAGTGTCATCTTTCCAAACATAAAACTATACAATGTACTTACTCATAGATTCAAGGAACCACTTGCACACCTTTTATGATTTATTCGCGTAGACGTTTTATTTTAGCTCTCGGATTTCAAGAAGATATTTTAACCCGTTTAGAATATTTATTTTCGCACTTTGAATCTCTCCCGTTACTTTGTTCCAGAGTTTTGATAGATTTGGTGATTTGGTCGTAGTGACTAGACTCGATTTATTTATGTTGTACTGATGGTTATATAAAAGACTTCAACTCCCATATTTGTAAAACTGATCTCGATATAGTGGATTACTGCTTTATAATTCATATATTTCGTACTGAGGAACTTTGAGTTGCATTAGATTAGACTACATTATTAACAAAATTCAGTTACTGTTATTGTCTGAATTTGTACTAATTCGATTTGTTTAACTGTACATTTTTCTTCACTTAGTTCGACTTGAATAAGAATCTGGATATGAGTATTCAATCTGAATTATAAAGTCAATCTCTCGCTGAACATGAATTGATCCGTGGTCATTTTGAAACTTCCTTTATATAGTCTATCCCTATTCTCCTTTGATATGAATAGCCGCCATGATATGTTGAAGTAATAGGTCATTACTTTTATAGTTTACGCGATCCCTGAAATTCATTGCATTCTTTTCCACTCTCACCGTGTTTGCTTTCGTTTCAAGAAAGCCGATAGTGACATATGGATGGCTCTTTTTAGTAGTGACCCAAGAATTAATGTTCTTTTGAATAATTCCTTCCTTTGTGTCTGGCGGTAAGCCGTTATGATCTAATTGAATGTGAATAGAGGAATTTCTACGTGTGAACTCGTTCGTTTAGGATGCTTCATCTGTTGAGTCGTACTATAAAATTAGTTATGTATGTCTGAAAAATATAATTATCGATTCTTTTGGTGTGCCGGTGCAAGTGATAGTGACTTTAGCATTTTTATTTCTTTCTATGAGTTAGTGTATTAGAACGGAGTAGGACGAATTGCAATCTGAATTTTTTAACGCACTTTATTGCAGTAGACCTGGATGGTCCGATTTCAATTTTTCTAGGAGATTTTGAGAGAAGAAGTATAGTACAAAATGACTATTCTCATTTTGCGTTTAAATACTGCGAAATAGGTGAGAAATACTTGCAAACATGACCGAAAACCGGCGAGTGTATGAAAGCGGCTCAGGAGTGGGGGTAGATCAGCAGACGCGGGGAAGCGTATGTATAGTAATACAAGTGCGCTGCACGTGTTATGAATCTGTTGCTTTAAAAAATTATAATAAACAAAATAAACAACTTTTAAAAACTTTTATAACGTGATCTTGTTAAGTATATATATATATAAGAAGCGCTCCAGAGCGAAATTTTTTTAGAGCTATTATTCAAACATTTATGCCGTTTTGTATGAAAACCGAGGTCCGAAAAATAAGGACTAAGTAACAAATGCCTAACTTGTTGTAAAATCAACTTGATTTTTTTTCCAACGGGACCTTGTTCTTTCAAGTATAAAAAACATACTATGATTTATTCAAATTTCTAAATTGATATTTAATACTTTAAAAAAATTATTTTATGTGGTGTACTTTTAAGAGGCGGTGTGCGCATGCCGTAGCGGTTCAGCGTTAAATTAAAATTATAAATAATGGAGATAGAGTTCCATGAGTTGAAACTTTTTTATTTGAAATTTCCTCGTCTTTAAGATGTCCGCTATCGCACATAGTTTTTGAGTTATTCCCAAAAAACTAAACCCATTTTTTTGTTTTTGTTTTTTCTTAATAACAATTGCAATTTTCACCAGCAGAAAAAACAAAAAAACGTCTTTCTCAGAATTGCATCCCAAATCGAATGAGCTATTGCTCATATTTTTTGGAACAATTTTTCGCAGGAAACTCAGTTCTCGACTAGACTATTCGGCATTCAGAGAGAATAAAAGCTTTTTGATTATACCGAAAAACTATTTTCGCTTTTCAAAAAGTCCGTTTTTCATTTCAAATTTAAAATTCCGAAGGATAAAATAGTACAGAGTGGTTGCCGGTATACCTTCTCCATTGTATGGCTATGCCAGATAGACAAAAAATTATTTGTATAACTTGCAGGAAGAATTCAAAAATCTTACCATTTGGATGTCTCATGAACATATGAATACATCCTATTAAGGGTAAGGCGAATGGTCCAGGCAATTTGCTTGCAGATTCATAAATTTTTCTTCTGCCCCACAGAAACTGCGCATACCAAAAAAGTAGAATGATCAATAATGATATCAATAGCGCATACAGTGTTGTTCCAGAGTTTGGAATATATGTTTCTGTTGGTATCTCCATTTTTAAACGTGTTCCATCCATGACTTCGGCTGACAGATCTGAAAATTAGTGAATTTCAAGTAATGGTCGTTTTATGGAAATCGATACGCTAGACTTGGAAGGAAAGAAAGAAAAATTATAATTTTAATGTTGGTTACCCAAGTAGCAATTTTAGTGGACGGAACACGATCCTGGAAAACTTTGAAGTGTTTGACCACAATCACTGCCACGTAATATACACGGTTCTATCACGTAGCGGCTACCAAAATGGGAAACACTTTTTTGGTGGCTGCTACGTTCCTGGTTCTCAAATACACTCATCCTATCACGTTGTGGTCATCTGGCAAAAACGTGGATATGAAGTAACTAACTATTTTTTTTACCGGCCATGATGGCTGCTTACTCACTACGTAAAAAGTTTTTCTAACTTTTATTGTTTGTTTTAGATTTTTATGAAAAGTTGTCGAATGTCGTAAAGCCTTTTTCTTCCGAGGTTTCTTGTTGGTACAAATCTTTAACACACAACAAATTTACACATACGTTCGATAATGAAGCTAGTAATAAACTAATTTGAGCAGTGTGCAAAAAGGGATAACGAGCAAGTCGGTCACTACTGAGTAACGGTTACTCGATGGTGAATTTTAAAAGTAATTATAATTTCGTAGTGAGTTTTATTAAATGTGAACTGTGGCAATCACTAATGGAGAGAGCAAGAACGTGGAATCCATCACTACATATAACAATCAAGTGCCTGCCACATTGGAGGTTTGATGGAATTTACTAAAACGTCACCGAAACTATCATACTCTGATTGAAAGTGATTGTGACTTCTAAGAGATATTCAAGTGGTGAAGGATGGTTACCGCAACGGTTATTTTCCATTTTCTGGTCAGTGGCCATAATGTTTCAGACACCTCAATTGACACTTATTAAACTGTGGAGTGACTATCAGAGATGGGAATTACGTGACTACAACCATGCAAATATTAAATGAAGTGATTCTTACTGTATAGTGGTAGATTAAATGTTGATTATATGTAATAACCATCGAGTAGAAGTTGCAGTATCAGTTTCCGTCACTATGATGCTACTTGGGTAACGTCTATGTAAGTGGCATATCCTCTGATGGTTTTTCGATTCAAATAAAAATATCCTCAATTGTGTTCTGAAGTTGTGGGATTTTATTTCCGACAGCTTGGATGTTTGTTTCATTTATCATAACCTGCAGCACACAGTTATCAACTAATTACTTATGATTCATTATAATAAGTACCACAGATCAGTCTTGCTTTCCAGATTTGTAGGTACTTTCAACGTGAAAACATGTTTTCACAGAGGTACAATTTCGGAAACAAAGTTAAAATACCGTCAGCCTTATTCCTGTTATAAAAATGTACATCTTCGGTGAAATTAAAAAAAAATTAACACATTTGAAATTCGTTCCTGGACCATAGTGGACGTTTCACTATTATACAAGCTTTTATTTAGTAAGATGGTGGCTCCAATATGGTGGACGAGTTTTGTGATTATGGACCGTTTATATTCAAACTTGGTATGTCGGGGTTTTTGGGGTCGCAGATCATGAATTCAGTCGAAGATTATTGATTTTTTGTCAGAATTCATAAATTGAAGTTGACAGCTCCAGGATGGCGGACGAGTTAATCTTTAGATGGTCTCCTTGTGAAAAACTAGATAGCTCAGAACTTATAGGAAAAGGGCCTCATAATGACGATGCATTAACAAAAATGAATAGATTAAGGCGTACTCACTAAATAGCACAAAATAAAATAATCAATAAAAACACATCTTCAAAGACAAGATTTTATTTGAATGCGCTGGAAAGTAACAAATAGTTGCTTTGGATGTGTTACGTAGGTTATTCCGTGAGTTATAGATTCAAAAGCTTGTCGCTTTTGTATTCGAACTGAAAACTTTGCGCGACAAGCTTTTGAATATATAACTCATGCACGGAATAACCTACGTTGCACATCCAAAGCAATAATTTTTTACTTTTTAGCGCATTTGAATAAAAGCTTGTCTTCAAGAAGGTTTTTTTTATCAAATATTTCATTACTGATACAGATATAATAGGCTAAGATTCAAAATCTTGCCGCATAAATACCTATTTTATACTCCCGGGAAGCTTTTGAATTTGTTACTCACAGAATAACCTAGGTCAAACAAGTACCTATAGAAATATTTTTTCCTCTTTAGTGTATTTGTATGAAAGCTTTGTTTTAATTTTTTTCTCAATCATTTTGATTCAATTAATTTTAGTCATTCATAAAATCAATCATTCTATCGAATTCTGACAAAAATTGATAACCTATGACCCCAAAAAATCCACATACCAATTTTGAATGGAATCGGATCATGATAATAAAACACGTCGTCTTCTTGAAGCCGCCATCTTGAATAAATGAATTTCGCCTAAGAAATCATGATGTCGTCGCCATCTTGGAGCCGTCATCTTGAATTCTATTTTTTTTTTAATAAGAACTACGTGCTCAGAAATAAGTTTTGAATTGAATTATCGGTGGAAAAAAATATTTCCTAGTATGTTAAAGCAAACTTCGTAATTTTAATTGTTATGGAAATTAAAGTGAAATATTTGCTTATATATTATTTATTTATTGATAACTAAGTTTAATTAAATTTTGTTACATTTTAATCAAATAGTTTATTACAATCGTGCCCCTCAGCAAGGCACAACCTTCCCACCCTCACACGGCGGCCCTAATTTTTAGAATAAAACATTTGTTAATAATAGTCAAAATTTGAAAACGAAGAAATGGCAATCCGATCGAAATCCCTTCGCAATCCAAGGCAAACTTCATGCCAAGCGTTTCTCGTAGCATTCCTATCCTTAAAAATGTCGAGGGTTTTGTCCCTCAGTATAGGACTCTCTTGTACCAATGAAATAAAAATTACATTATCTGTCACTCATGTCCACGATACTCTTGTTGCATATATTGAAAAACTGTCAAGAATACAGTTCGAATCACAATTAGCAAATAACTTAAGCGTTAGAAAAAACGCTGTGTGTGTAAACGTGCATTTGGTAAAGCCGGGATCCAACGGCGCGAGGAGTGGCAATCCTGGATTGAGGGTTGAGTGTCGAAGTTGGCGCAACGAAATGTGTCCGGCCGTTCCCACGGCATGTAGGATCGCGGTTTCAGACGTGGACACGTCCGAGCTCCTTTGAACCGTGTTCGTTTACCTACAGGCGACGGGACTCACCGCGCCGACCGAAGATCGCCAAGCCTGCCCTATCCGACGGCGCGTGAACTGGCAAGTTTGGCGCGAGGAGTGCCACTCCACGCGCCGTTGGATCCCGGCTTAACGTGGACCACTAGTTCAATGCGACGGTAAAACTTCCGTGGGCTCCAGTGGCACTCGACGGTTGCACAGCTACCGCCGACGTCCAATAAAACGATTTGTTTTTTGTTTTGTTTCGTCTAATGTGTAAACTCTAACCTACTTCAGTGGGCTACTGTTGGAACGGCGGTGACGATAAATTATCCAATCGGAAAAATCCGCCATGGTGTATCACGGGCGTATATGATCGAGTGTACATACAAAATTATGATTTTCGCAGTTTGTCCAAATTTTCTGACATTCCTTTGTAATTGTCCCGAATGTTTTTTCCTGATTATTTTTTGACATTTCTAGAAACCAATGGAAACCTCCAATTTGGCCAATCAAAACACTATTATAGTGGGAATATTCTACCTTGAAAATTTCCGCGGGAATAATTTGAGGTATTTTGTTTTCATTGTCCGACAACCTATATTTTTAATTTTACGTCTGTCATCAATTTTCATGAAAAGTGAGAAATGAATCAAAACAGGTTTAGTACATTATATCATTTTGCGAGGAAATGGGTTATGATCGGAACATAAAAAAATAATCTACAGAATACAGAGTTCGATAAAGTAGAAAATAATTCTCCAGATTTCTTTCTCAAACTTGTTGCCATTTGGCAATAGCCACTCAAGCCCGTCGGGCTCCCGTGTCTATTGCCTGGCAACAAGTTTTCAAAAATATGTCGAATTATTTTCACTTTATTCTCACTCTCTTGTGATATCACCACTGAAAACTTTTCCAGGACCATAACGAAGAAAACAAAAAAATAATTACGCATATCCATCGCTCGAATCGTGAATTATGGTCTGGAAATCCCATAGAAAAAAGCACTTTACCGAATTTTCCAATTTTCCGGGCAACTTTTCCAATTTTTCCATAAAAAGTTTCCTCGGATTATTACATTACATTTTGGAAAAAAAATAGCACACTCGGTCCAGCAATTCTCAAGTGATGCGCTTAGCAACTCAATTTGACATTTATTTTTATTATATAGAAATTTTTTTGACAGTTCTAATAACCATTCAAATTTTGTCATTTTGTGTCATATGAAACAATTTCACCCAATCATGTCAACATTACACTGATAATTGCATTCAGTGCAATTATCAATCACTATGATGACACGATTGAGTTTGACAACTTCATTCCAAATAAATTTCAAAATGTCACGTTTTGGCAATGCGAATGTTCAAAGTATAAATGCGCTAATCAAAGAAAAAATTCCCAGAAATACAACCTACGGTCACAAATATATTTGGGGAATATTTATGGAATTTTGCTGCGAACGAGAATATGAATTAAATGAACATAGAAGCTTAGAAGAATTGGCGTTGATACTAAAAGATTTGGCGGTCAATATGAGAAAGAATGATGGGACCGAATTTAAAGAAGCAACGGTGAAGACAATGTGGAACGTTTCGTGCAAACTTTTGCAAGAAAAGTACTATAATGACTATAATATTATGATTGATCCGTTTAACGATATAGTATTTAAACCAGGCCGAGATGCCCGCGATGCAATCAGGAAGAAACTACAAGCAGATCCATGTAAACTTAAGTCCAGTTCAGTTTCGTTATATTTGTCTGAAGTTAACGAAATAATATTGCTATGGGATGAAAATACTCGAAGGTCTTATGCGTAAATTTTACCATATTGCTGCTGTAGAATCAGCGTAGCGAGGAGGAGAGGCAGTTGCTTGTCTGGTGATTTTTTTTTAAATCGAGAAAAATAACGATTACTTTCCAACAAATCGCATTGAATACAATCGGGTGTTCAGTAAAACGTGCCAAGGTGGTTTTGAAAGCTGTATAAGTAGTAAATGGTTGGTTTCTAATAGTGAAAGACAAAGCTGCCCTGTACGTCTTTTTCATAAACTGATATCAAAACGAGGCGACAATATTACCTCACCACGACTGTTCTTAAAACCAAATCGATACTGGAAAATTAAACTGACAAATGGTTCGATAATGTACGTGTTGGGAGAAATACAATAAATGGATGGAATAAATCTGCTGCTGAGGCAATTGGTTCGAATGTAAAGGCGCCCTCTATTATGGAAAGATCGAACGACTTGAAATACGTATATGTACGTACGTAGGACTTTGTGAGTTTTGAAAAAGAGTGTGTTGCAACTTGCCCCGGTCTCCCCTATGCAACCGATATTTTCAAGTTGAGCTGTTCGAGAGCTACGGATGACAGTGTTATTTTTCGCCATTGGTAGACTTTACTATAATCAGGGCCCATTATTGGAACACTAGCGCGGGTTAGATATCAATTGGAGTAATGAGCTGTTTAGAATAATCAACCATAATTATGAGGATAATTTTTAGCTGCTCTCAGAATTCCGAACCTCGTTCTGAATGTAAGTACTCGACGACAGATTGTAACTGGCAATTAACTCTAATAATATATGGAGCAACAACAACAAATAATTATGGTTCGGTTTAAATATGTATAAGCTGAAATAAATTGAACATTTTAATTCAGAGATTTAATAGTTTCCTGATGAGATGAGATGAAATTTTCCATTTTTCCACTGAATTCAATTTGCATTCGTACGGGGTGACCACTATCTACATAGTAAGAGAATCTTGGGATTTCATTTATACCGGGTGTAAACGTTTTTATTTAGACAAGACACGGTTTCTAGAGTTCCAAGGGTATGGAATCAAACTCGGTACGGGTGTTGAATACAAGAATTAGAAATTTTTTCAATATTTCATATTCTCCCATCACTTCTGGTTTCACCGGAAACGACCCTAACTTGGAAATTTCTAATGGAACACCATATTTTTACTTTCTTGGATTCTTGGGGAGATTCTTAATACGATCACATGTCTGTTGCCTGAGTTGCCCATGAATATTTTGGCTAATAAAGGACTTAAGAGATTACCATTATCAGTCCATTATTAGAAGAATAGAAATTATTATTCAAATGATTATTTTTTCACTTTTCTAGAAACCAATGAAATCTTTCAATTCAAATCATTCATGTACGTTTTGGCCAATCAAAACATCATTATAGAGGAATATTCTTCCTAGAAAATTGCCGCTGGAATAATTTGAGGTATCTTGTTTTTATTGTTTGACAACTTATTTATATTTTTAATTTGACGTCTGTCATCAAATCGCATGAAAAGTGAAAAATGAATCAAAACGGGTTTAGTAGATTGTATCATTGTACAAGGAAATGTGTTTATGATCGTAACATAAAAATATAATCTGTAGAATACCACACGAGAGTTCGATAAAGTAGAAAATATGTAAGTTAGGAGTTGCCAGGAAGACGTGTGTTTTTAATTTTTTTAAATTTTTCCAAGATCAATTTCGAAAATTCCAATATCCTTATGAAGTCAATTTTGTAATACAAGATATGACAGGATGGTTAGGTTAGGTAGGTTAATAATTTTGTTTATGAAGTTTAAATCAGAACAATAAAAATAAAACCGAAATTTGGAAAAATCTGGAGTATATAAATCAACTTGCGGTTCTTCTGCAAGTTTTATGTAGGCCAAACAGGCAGAGCATTGAAGAAGCGAAAATTGGAACATATGCATTTTTCGTCAATAATAAAACAAATTAAACTATTACTACTCACTGATTTACTGGAAAACATCATTGCTTTGCGAACGAGTTGGAAATATCACACATAGAAAAGATATATTGTAAACTCGACCTTCTAGAAAGTTTGTAATTCAATAAATTTATCATAAAAATAATTAAAGCAGCTTTTCTCATACCGAGAAGAGCAGCAAAGTGACTATTTCACTCTTGATAATCAAAAAGCAGTATTTCTTACAAAATGTTTATTTTATCCTTATACAATCTCCATTTCGAGGTGAAATATACTTTTCCAAATTTAAAGTGTCAACAAATCACTCGAATAAATCAACTGCTGTTAGCGAATTGGCAAAAAGTGGTGTAGAAGAACAACAATTGCTGAAAATTACTGGTCATAGCAATCGAAATTCTATAAAACCATACCTAAATCTCGATCAAGAACACCACAACAAGATCATAAATAGTATGCGTGGTAATAGATCTTCTATAGTAGAGAACATCAACGAATCTAATGTTTATTTAAATTTTAATAATTGTACTTTCACTAACTGTACTTTTAATAAATAAATAAATGTTTCATTGTTTTGAGTTATAAATTTTTTTGTCAAAAAAATTTCCGCCGAATATCCCTCGGACATTGACAAATGCCTCATAATTTTATGACAAATTTCTCAAGCTTCGGCTTCGGGCTGTTACCAAGGAACGAGATTTCGATTGTCATAAAATTATCTCGTCTATTATCAATGTCCTAGGGATATTAATACTGATAATAGCTTCATAGTTAAAAATTTCTCAAATATTCAGGGAGTAGTATCAACCCCTCGGAATTCGAATTTGAAAGAAATCCCCCTTTAGAGATCCAAACGGCGAAATTTCAGTCTGACAGTCAGGAGATAGATTATTAACAATAAGGATTACGATAAAAATAGCTAATTAAAAAATGTGATGTTTTTTATTTTGAATGGAATGTCCACAATTCCGAAGGAAAGTATATAAAAAAACTCCTGGTGATATTCATTTCTAAGTTAAAAAATGATACAATGTATCAAAATCTTCCATACTTTTTCGTATAGTTTTTTGGCAGTAGAACTCGATTCTTAATTTTTGTAATGCCAAATTTCATTCACTTCAACCTTTATGTATGTCCAAGACCATGTTACAGATATACAGTTTTTTAATCAAATACTAAATTTCAAAATTTGGACAATTACAAGAGTCGTTTATCGAAAGTTAAAAATTATCGCAGATCGAAAATCCAAGCCCACCATATCAAATAAAATAATTATATTTCCTACCTTTTATTGCAATCAGAGTTATCACTCTACAAAGAATTGAACGAAACTAAACAATAAATATAAATCGAATAGGAAATTTTACGATAAACGATAATTTTGAACGGAATCGTCCCACAGCAATATATTATATTTTTAATGTTTTGGTTCCACGAGAGATTGCCCTATATTGTTCTCGAAAAACTGTTGGCAGTCTTATAGTAGGGGAGCCCACCAGGCTAAATGGGGATTTACTCGAGCGTTGTGGGGACCTATTGGATTTTAAAGATTAGATGGTAGAAAGAAAAAAAGGTTTTACGATGTATACCCTTACACCGGTGGGGGGAGCGTCTTCAGGTTTTCGAAAATATTATAAAAAATAGTCATATAGAAATACTCGAGCTCGGCAAATATTAATAGCAGGGTTCACGATTTAAATCAATTATTTTAATCAAGTGTTTTTTTATTTAATTCAATGATTTTAATCAAGTGCTTTTTTTATTTCATTCAATGAATAAATCAAAGAATGTGAAATCAGAAATAACGAAATAACATTTATTTATTTTACAAAATATAGTCAAAATACAAATTAAACTGATACAAACTGCAAATAGAACTATTTTCTTAACATTGAAAAAAATTATAGATATTTAAAAAAAAATACAACGTTAACTTTCATTATAGTATTTGTACAGAAATTAATTAACTTTATTTTACTTGGTCTCTCAGACACACTCACAGTCTCAATAAAATTTGTCAAATGAATCAGTTACGAGTTCTCGTCCGTTTTATTTTATTTTGTGTTGTGATTGGTGCAAACAAGATTCGACAGGATTTTTAACCTACGAAACCAAAAAGGAGGAGGTTTTCTAGTCGACGCGTATATTTATTTTTTTTTATTTTTTTTTTATGTATGATCACGCATAACTTTTTACTGAGACGTCCGATTCCGATAATTCTTTCAGTGGATAGGGTGTACTCTGAAGTTGGTCCCATTTGAATTTAAAAGATGAAATCCAACCCTAAGGGTAGCAAAATGAAGGATATTGATCACTCACCTTCTGAATTCTGATCCGTTAACCGATTCTATCAGCTATAACTTTGTACTGGGATCTTCGATTTGGATGATTCTTCTTTTATCAGATAGGGTATACCTCATTGTTGATCATATTTGGATTTCGAATGAAATTATCCACCCTTACGGGTAGAAAAATAGGGGATGATTGATTTTTCACTTGTGAACATTGGCACACATATGTAGTTGACAATGACAGATCGCTAGTGTCATTATCACAATCAATATATTCCATGAGAGGATGGAATGATATACAAAGTAATGAAATAAACTAACCAGAACAACAAAAATAATTTATATTACAACAAATAGTAAAAGTAGATAATCATATTATTTAACTGGTAATAGTTGAATTAAGGTGGGTAAGTAAGTATTTTGGAAGTAATCAAATAACAAGCAGTTAGTAATTAGTAGATTTCAGCCACAAAAAATTTAAAAATAAAAACTTTTTGACAAAAAATTAAACCGACGAAATACGGAACTGAAAAGTAAAAAATTAAATAATCCTCTTTAGTCTCAATAACTAAGCTCCTAAACTAATGTAAGTAACTAATTTTGAGTCGGTGCCAAACAAACAATCAACGAAGATCATTAAATTACTTCTAAAAAATTATCAGAATGTCACCGCGCAACTCGCTGCGCCTTATCTAATTCATTTGCTTGTTTGTTTGGCGCCGACCCAAAATTAGTTACTTACATAAGTTTAGGAGCTTAATTATTGAGACTAAGAAGGCTTATTTTATTTTTTACTTTTCAGTTCCGTATTTCGTCGGTTTAATTTTTTGTTAAAAAGTTTTTATTACAGAGAAATTACGGCGCGAGGCGGCGCGAAGCGATTTCTTGATTTCGCAAGTTCTGACAAGAATAAACCAATACAAGATATGTCAAAACAGGAAAATACTATTCGTTCTTGTTTGCGTATGCGTGTAAAGATACATAGGTACTTAAAATAGACAAAAACATACTAATAATTATTCAAAATTGAAAAATCTGAAAAAAATCACGTTTTTTTTTATTTTTTTATTTTTGTTTTTAATCATGATTCACGAACCCTGATTAATAGTGTATACCGGGTGAAAATGGGACAAGGGTAATGCCTATATCTCCTTCACTTATCAACCGATTTGAAAGAAATTTTGTACATAGATATGAGACACAATTTCGGATTGACAGACATATGAAAACAAAATGGTCTACTTCCGGTTTCACCAGAATAGCCTCCAACTTCGATTTTCCAAATGGAACACACTGTATGTTTGATTTCGGATTTTACGGCTCAAATTACATATGACAATGTCGCCAAATATCTATTTTACAATTGAAAAAAAAACTCTTTTTCTTAGCCCAGGAGGCTTTGGACAATTAAAATCTATACTAATTTACATCAGTAACCCATAGTAATAGTCATTTCATCGATAAGATCAATAACAAATCCTACTGCAGGAATTGAAATTTTCTAAAAGCATTTTTAACGAAAAAATCATTTTTTTCCAATGTTACCTACCGAGGGTCATCTTGCCATTCGATAGAAAATCTAATTACCAATTCAACGATATAAATTATGTACCACTTTCTTTTTGTTCAAAACTAAAAACGATCAATTATTGAATTTGTACAATATTTTATACAATGCCTACAAATTCCAATGAGTTATCCGTTAAGGTTGGATAAAATGAAAGGTAGCCGTGGAATCATGGAAAACAGTAGGTGATTAATGTCATGTCAAAAGTGAAATATAAATTTTACTTGTCATCTCGATTCGTTTGTAGAAAGTTTTTTTGAAATGGAAAGTAATAATCGTTATTCTCGAAACGAACAAATCAGACTTTTGGTTGAAGCAAATGGTTGATTTTCCTACCAGAGTCGCAAGTAATAGTTCCACTCTGATCGACCTTATCCTTGTTTCGGAAGAGTTACATACTACAGACTACAGATCGTTGCATGTTCCCCAAGTCCCCGATCATAAATTAATTCACATCACTCTTGACTTAACGGAAGATAAAAACTTTTTAACAAAAAATTAAACCGACGATATACGGAACTGAAAAGTAAAAAATAAAATAAACCTTCTTAGTCTCAATAACTAAGCTCCTAAACTAATGTAACTAATTCTGAGCAAATGAATTAGGTAAGGCGTAAAATGATGGCATCGAGTTGCGCGGTGACATTCTGATAATTTTTTTGAAGTAATTTAATGATCTTCGTTGATTGTTCGTTTGGCGCCGACTCAAAATTAGTTACTTACATTAGTTTAGGAGCTTAGTTATTGAGACTAAGAAGGTTTATTTTATTTTATACTTTTCAGTTCCGTATATCGTCGGTTGAATTTTTTGTTAAAAAGTTTTTATTTTTCAATTTTTTGTGGCTGAAATCTACTAATTACTACCTAATTGTTTTTTGATTACTTCCAAAATACTTACCCACCTTACTTCAACTATTACCAGTTAAATAATATGATTATCTACTTTTACTATTTGTTGTAATATAAATAATTTTTGTTGTTCTGGTTAGTTTATTTCATTACTTTGTATATCATTCCATCCTCTCATAGAATATAATGGTTGTGACGGACGTAGGAGAACAAAAATAATGACAGTAGCGATCTGTCATTGTCAACTACATATGTGTGCCAATGTTCACAAGTGAAAAATCAATTATCCTCCATTTTTCTACCCGTAAGGGTGGATAATTCCATTCGAAATCCAAATATGATCAACTATGAGGTTATACCTTATCTAATAAAAAAAGAATCATCCAAATCGAAGAACCCAGTACAAAGTTATGCCTGATAGAATCGGTTAACGGACCAGAATTCAGAGAGTGAGTGATCAATATCCTTCATTTTGCTACCCTTAGGGATGAATTTTATCTGTTATATTCAAATGGGACCAACTTCGAAGTACACCCTATCCACTGAAAAAAGAATTATCGGAATCGGACGTCTCAGTAGAAAATTATGCGCGGTCATACATAAAAAAATATATTCGCGTCGACTAGAGAACCTCCACCTTTTTGGTTTCGTCGATTAAAAAATCTAAACCAATCCCTACAATTTACAGATCTCTAAAAACTATCAACATGTTTCCACTCAGTGATGATCTAAGTTCGATACCCTGGAGATATATTTTTCGTCTAGAAACTATTAGATAGATAGATAGACTTTATTCAGGTAATATAACAACATAACAATAGTATAATATAGTATAGTATAAACATGGTGATATTTTCCAATATTTCATTTTTTTTTTCATAGACTGTCACCTAAGCCTAGCTTGTGCTGTGCGCAGTCTATGATGTGTGGATAGTTTTATATATTTCATGTTCAATCTACTTCTACTATAATAGGAACTATATAATAAAAATAATATTATAAAGGAAAAATAGTTTTTCTAGCAGTCCTGAAAAACATTTTTATCATTTAAGGAAAAGAATTTCTAGTGTTTTTTAAGAATTATTGTCATTTGAGGATGAAAGGAACTATTGTCATTTGAGGGTGAACGGAACTATTGAGGCTAAAGTTTACTTTTTACGCAAAACCTGAATATCTTACTGAATCTTCATGCTCCCCTTATCACCACAGTTTTCAAGAAAATAAATTTTAACCATGGATAACGAATAATATCAAACTGATGGAAAGGAAAACATTCTCGATTGAATAATGAAGCTATTTTTTGTAATATCTAACCGAAAACAACTACTTCCCCGGCTAAAGCCACGCAGATGATTCCAAATCTGGTTTTACGAACATCATGTTCATATCTTCAAACAAATCAATCAAACTGATCTTTAAAGAAAGGAAGATTAGGTCAAGTTTGGTTGAGTGATGAACTTCGCCATTTCAGTATAATAATAATCTTTATTCAGTACAACTGTACTGAATAAAGATTATTATTATTACTATTACTTTAACAGTAATGTCTTCTTCGCTTTCTTTTTCTTCATCTTGTTGCTGGATATCTGCAAATTGTTCTAAGAAAGATATGTATCAGTTGTCTCCTCATCATGCTATTATAATAATCCTCTTCTGTTGCATTTGATTGAACATTGGAGCAAGACTGGCCCTGTCTCAAATAGTCGAAGTGGACGTCATCAACTGACGCCCAAAATGACCTGAAAATGACGTCTATATGTCACATCCATAAGACGTCATATTTATACGTCAAAGAGGCGTCATATTTATACGTCAAAGAGAGTTTCGGATTTCCATATTGTCTAAAGGTCTGAAGATTTGAAACCTAAGGAAACAATAGTTTTACTGAAATAGTTAAAGAATTTAGAACCCCAATGTATGGGTTGTTAAAAAAACAAACAATGGGATAGAAATAAAGAAAAATGGTAAATTGTATCAAAATAAATTAAAATTAAATAAAGAAAGGATAAGGAGCAGTAAATAGAAAAACAAACCTGAAAAAAAGAGAATAAGCTGAAAATTAAAGATTTAAGAAAGATTATCAAGCTTATTTTATTTTTTTCAAGTTTGTGTTTGTATTCATTGTCCCCTTATTCTTTCTATTTTTACTTTCAAATTATTATTGTTCTTTATTTTTATCTTTGTTTGTTGTTTTCCAACCAACATTGCGATCTAAATTCTTCATATATTTCATTAGAACTAGTGTTTCCTTAGGATTCAAATCTTCATACCTTCAGACAATGAAAGTCCAAAACGCCTCGCAACTCGAGACATTGTCTGCCACTTTCAAACAAAAGTCGTCACTTTGATGGACCATAAAAGTTCCGATATACCGGGTGTATGAGTAAAAAATTGCAAAGGAGATTACAAATCATTTTGAGAACCACGTATTTTTCGACACAAACTTTTCTGAGATTTTACATGGAGAATCACCTATTAATTTTGTGCACATACTCCTTATTTTCATTATAGGAAAGTATTCCATGCAATAAAACCATTTACATAAAAATAAGTTTTTTATTTGGCTTAAAACTGGCAAAAAAATGTCATTTTTAGCTACAAACACACAGAAAAAGGAAATAAATCCTAAACAGAATAGAAAACATACAGTTTGATTTCAACATTATATTAGCCAAAAACAAATAATGGATTCCGTCATCGTATAATGAAAATATGTTTCCCATCGTCCAATTAATCTTTTGTTTTGTTTTTAATTTTAGCAAAAGAGTCGGCGATATCGTAATAACATACTTTGAACCGACAATATCAATCTTATATAAATATTTTATAGCCTCTAAACAATTGATAGCTCTCACAGAGAAATCCACGTGTATAATTCAATTATAGTCAGGCCACACTACATCAAACTCAGCTTCGATGTGGGCTGAACTGATATAAATGTTCCAGATATAGGTATAACAATTGGAAAACTTCTTTATTAATGGCAAGCCTTTCGCATTGGTATGGCTTATGTGGCAATAAAGAATAGCAATGGCTCATGCTATCGGAAAGGTGGATTTCACGTAATTCATTTATTAATTCTGAAATTACCATCAATCCAGCTGAAGAATCATGGTCAGAAAAAAAGGGACATATTTTGATTGGAAAACACAAACAGCATTTTTATTTTTGTGTAAACTTAAAGTCTTCGATCAAAAGTTATAAAAGAACTCATATATCTCTGAAAGTTTCCTATGTAATCTGACTCAAATCTAAAGTTCAAAGTATAACGAAAATAATAAAAATAATTAAAAAAAAATAGAATTCCAGTTGTGAAAATACAAAAGTTCACTCAGCTGTTGAACAAAAGCATACAAGAATTTAGACAGTACTTACTTGGGTGTCAATCTCAATATTACTTCGAAAAATTATAACTAATAATTATTTATATAGTATAACTTTGAATTGAAAAATCCAAAGACGTTCTGAACTGACATAAAAAACTGATGGACACAAACGAAAAAACTTCAAAGAAAATTAATTAATTTATATCAATTTTCTGTGTGTGTACAAAAACTTTTCAAGTGAAAGTTGTACAGCTCATGAAGCTTTCAAACAACGTATATAGTTTGCCAATATTGATGTGAAAATGAAAGATATAAATTTTTTTCAGTCTTTCATTAGCCGCCATTTTAGAATTACTCAACTGATTTGGCCCATCTTCGAATTTGATATTGATGAAAAGAATCCTCCCAGCGAGCACAGACATCTCTGGGAGGTTTTAGGATGTTTTGGGATGTTTTGAAAATGTTGGCATGAGGATGTTTTTTCGAGACGCAATATGCACATCCCAAAGAGGACTTTAAAGGATGTTGGAAGTATTGTATTTGTTCTTCTGTGGCATTTCTTCGTATGCCTACTGGGAGGTATTGGCGAAGTCAAAAAAATGTTAACGTGTGGATGTTCTTTTTAGACATAACATAGTTCGCCTTGAGAGGTTCATCCCAGATATTGTCCAGTTTCATAATGGTTCTCGACAATTTTATTCAATAACTTAATCATTTCACACAACAAAAAGTAAAAAATTTCATGTGAATTAAATCTTAGAATATTTATATTTTTTTGACCCCTCATTTTCAACAATTTTTTTCATTTTGTATTCCTTCATTTCAATTCGAATTCCACCACTTTTACACAACATTCTTATATTTTCATTAGCAAATGAAACCAATATTATTCATTATAATAAAAACCAATGTGCAAATGACCTATCCACTCATTTTCTGCTTTCACTTTAAAATTCCCGCCATGTTACATTGTAACAATTTGATCATTCAGTGTGGTACACCTGATAAACCTCGCAGAACAACACTGGACTGTATGGCACATGGAACACTGGATTCAGTATTCAGTGCATTCTGATTCTACCTTTCTCTTCCTGCGTTGTTTTGGAGTTGACAGCGTTGGTTGAAGTTTTTTTTTTTTAATTTTAAATATGTGAAAAGTGATGAGTGTTTGAAGTGTATATAGTGAACATTACCAATTATATAATAAATATTTTTGATAACACTGGAAAATAAGTAAATAAGTAAGTATTACATGAATCAAATGTATTATCATAGTCCAGATACATAATATAACCTCAAAAGCATACATGAGTATTTTTTACTAGGGATTTCGAATCTGTAATGACATAGTCAAACTGTATCATTAAAGATTCTTGAAAAACGACTTGTTTTTTTTATCATTTTTCCATTAGGAACTTTTTAGTTTTCAGATTATGGGGAGTTGGAAAATAAAAAACAACTTCTAAAATTTTTTCAAATGCGACCTGAAATATATTGACTCTTCAAATAGAAGAATTCGGTTTGTGAAAAAACTAAAGAATCACTTATTTGAAAATGAATATTTCTCTAAATATAATTTCAACTAAATCTTCCTTCCTAGAAATACAGTTGAAATCATATACAGTGCTTTTCAAAAGTCCCCTCCCCCCCTCTTATTTTTGGAACGATTATACATAAACAAGTTGAATTTGGAAACTGAAAATTAAAGGTTGTAGACTTTCCTACTAGTGATAATAGATGACGAAATCGTCAAAGATGACGTCACAAAGCCATTGTACCAATAATTTTAAATGGAACCCTACGGCAAGCGACACCTCTTTTAAAAGGTATCGAAAAAACCTATTCAATGATACTAATTTTGTTTGTGTTTATGGCAGTTTTGGCAACTCGTATTTAAAAAACGCCAAGCTGTGATGAATTAAATCAGTTAATACTAAAATTCCAAGCTCCGCCTCTGGATAGTTGTCAAATAAGCTGACGTTTTTGTTAGTCTCCCTAATTCGACGTTTTTGTACTTGTCCAAGTTTTTGTACATTTAATAATTTCTGTATTGTTGATCGAACGTTTAACTGTTTTAGCAGCTTTTGGTACTTTTAATATTTTTGTACATTTTAATAATTTGTTAAACTGTTGTAAGCCGAACGTTTAAGTGCTTCAAGAAGCGAAATGGTACGTGCTACCCAGATAACACAGGATATCCTATGGATATCCATTTCATGTCCAATTCTGGTCGGGATATCCCTGGATTTGAAATGGACATCCATGAGATATCCGTCGACGGATTTGAAATGGATATCCTTCAGAAGATATCATATGGATGGCCATAAGATATCCGGAGCAAATATGGATAAGTTCAAATTGCAAGATTGATTTTTATTGTGTCAATTTCGGAGTTTCTTTCATGCTCGTACATATGGATTAATTTTTTTGGAAAAATCTCATGTTTCGTTTTCTACTTGATTTGAAATGGATATCCATCGACGGATTTGAAATGGATATCCATCGACGGATTTGAAATGGATATCCTTCAGAAGATATCCTAGGGATGGCCATGAGATATCCAAAGCAATCATAGATGAATTTAAACATTCTCGTAGATACACAAATTGTACCTTTCCTAAAATACGTTGTCGCGGGGACCCTCTGCGACCACAGAACAGATATACATGTGTCTGCGACAGCCTGGCCATACTAACGCATAATTACTGGCAACGTCTGTCATTTTATTTTGTTGAGGAAGGTCATAGTCATAGCACTGAATCCAAACAAAAGTCGTGATTTTTTTCTATTTTCCTCCGTTTTTGATACCCTGTTGGTCTGGACATAATGGTTTTCATCTGTAGCAATTGATTGTTTCCAAAGGGAATTATATATTAGCCGAATACAGGTAAATATAAATTGAAAAGAACATAACCTATAAACATCCATTATTTCCAATGCATTTATGTGTTTGCTGTTTGAGCTTCGATATTTCCAAAAATGCTGAAAAGCACGTCGTCACAGTGCCCAGATTAAAAATGCCTACAACAGTGGACATGTGATGAAGATGATTCATCAGTAGATTCGAACATTCTCCTATTGATTGCACTGAAAAAATGAATCTTTTGGAAGAATATTTGGGAACTGGATCGAAATTCAAAGCTGCTGTAGGTAAGTTGTATGGTTTTCTATTCCTTTTTCTAGAACTCTTTTTTTAGGTATCTAAATGAAATCACAAAAATGACTTTGTGGAACGATGCCTTTCTTCCATGCTCACTAATATGTTTGTCTCCAAATATAGGTGGTATGTGGTACACCTGATAAACCTCGCAGAACAACACTGGACTGTATGGCACATGGAACACTGGATTCAGTATTCAGTGCATTCTGATTCTACCTTTCTCTTCCTTCGTTGTTTTGGAGTTGACGGCGTTGGTTGAAGTTTTTATTTTTATTTTAAATATGTGAAAAGTGATGAGTGTTTGAAGTGTATATAGTGAACATTACCAATTATATAATAAACATTTTTGATAACACTGGAAAATAAGTAAATAAGTAAGTATTACATGAATCAAATGTATTATCATAGTCCAGATACATAATATAACCTCAAAAGCATACATGAGTATTTTTTGCTAGGGATTTCCACTGAAATATAACCTTATAGGTTATATTTCAGTGGGGATTTCGAATCTGTAATGACATAGTCAAACTGTATCATTAAAGATCTTGAAAAACGACTTGTTTTCTTTATCATTTTTCCATTAGGAACTTTTTAGTTTTCAGATTATGGGGAGTTGGAAAATAAAAAACAACTTCTCATGTTTTCCAACAGACTTATATGCGACCTGAAATGCGACTCTTCAAATAGAAGAATTCGGTTTGTGATAAAACTAAAGAATCACTTTGAAAATGAATATTTCTCTAAATATAATTTCAACTAAATCTTATTTCCTGGAAATACAGTTGAAATCATATATAAGAAAATATCTACTCATAATGAAATTATCTTCAAAATTGGTGGTTAGTATATTTCACATAGAATCTCTTTCATACGATGAAATCTTAATTTCAGTACCCTAAGAAATATGACCGCCTTGGAAGTTATAAAAAAACTTGGGAATGTTCTGTTGTGGCTCTAAAAAGATTATTAAAAAAACTTAGGACAAGTTCTTTTTGTGATATCCTAGGGACATCCTGGAAATCGCCGCCTGCGGCGGAAATTGGCTGTTCTATTCGTGTATAAACAGAGCATCGCAGTGGATGTTCAATGTCTCAAAATCTCATACTTTTAACATCTCTGAGATGTTTTGTGCTCGCTGGGTTGAGATTTTCTATTTACAACATTTACTCTGACTTCAAATTAATTTCAGGGTTGAAATCAATGACTATTTAAATTATTGTTATTTACTTTTGAAATCGATCGAAAAAGATAATTTAATCAAAGCCAATAAAAATATAATTTCTTCATGAACTCTTCAAACATTTAAAAACACAGGGCTAGCGATAAAAATGGTTTATTGTCAACAAGAAATCAAGAGAGTTTTATGAAGAACCCTTTCAATTAAACTAGTGGTGTTATCTATGCCAAAAGTGGAAGGACCAAAACTGTTTTCAAAGAAGAAACTCAATTGAACATTTTATAGAGTGTAATATAGCAACAATACAAAATCAAATATGCATCCCTTTATAGACTTCACAAAAGACAAAATCAAGCAACAACTCTGACATCTGACAAAATTAATACTGAGCTCAGACTGTAAAGGCATTGAACTGAAATGAGGTCATTGAGTCAGACTAATGCTGGGAACTACCAGAATGTTGACGTCAGCCATCTATCGAAACCTTCTGGAACATTTTTTTACAGGTAGAATAGGCCGGATCATAACAATATTTTATTAGAAACTAGCCTGATACCTGTGACTTCATCCGCGTAGAATTTGTATTTTTTTCCAATGTTTTTCTTTCTGTTGTTCCATCTAGCTTATGCCTGAGGCTTGGGCCGCTTCCTGTTATCTTGTTTCCCGTTATCCCATTATTTTGTTATCTCGTTTCCCCGTTATCTCGTTTGAGTGGCATAATTGATTTCATACGGAAAGAAATGCTTTGTGAAGACTATTACAAATTCACTAACCCCTTTTCACCCATTAGGAACATAATTTTCAAAAAAGGTTAAGCACAATTTATTTATTTGTAACAGAGAGCCAAAACACCAATTATTATGATCCTAGCTTAAAAAATAACGGAACCCCCATAAAATATTTCACCCCCTTTCTCCTCTTCAGGGGTTGAGTGTCTAAAAACTCTGAAACACGTATTTCGTTATTTGTAACAAAGACCTCAAATACAAATTTTTATGACACTAACTTAAAAATTAGCAGGACTTAACCCTAAACAAATTTAAAAGAAAAGCCTAAATACCAATTTCCAGGACTCTAACTTCAAAACTAACGGTATTTCCTTAAAAATTCCCCCCCTCCTCTCGCTCCTTTAGGAATGGGATTTCTAAAAAGGCCTTTCTCAGTGGTTATCTATCAAAGGTCATGGAAAAGGTCTATCAAAGGCACCATAATAGAGGAGACAGAACTCCTCCCTGTGGACTCAAATGAGGTGTTGTCAAATGCTCCTTCTATATCAAGACCCCCATTGCGCTTTTTCCATTAGTCAATACTCTCTCTATCCTGTGTGTCAGGTGGTAGAGAGCTGTGAACTTTCCTGCTTGGTAGGCATACTGTTGCTTGTGCAATGGATTACTCTGCAGCGATTGTTCTCTGATGTGCCGATCTACCAGCCTTTCGAGTGTTTTCATAAGAAAGAACGTCTGGCTGATGGGTCGGTACACCTTGGCTTGGGAGTAATCGGTTTTCCCTGGTTTTGGAATAAATACGATTCTTACTGGCCTCCCTAAAGAGGGGCCATTTGGTGGCCCTTGGATTCCTGTAGACTTTTTTTCCAGTAGGTTTATGTCACCTATCTCAAACAGAATGTGTTGATGATCTGACAAGGATTCATCTTGTGACACCTTCCATGACTGGACTCAGTAGTTCATAGTGTGAGGTCTATCACTGATTTCCTCCTTGGTGTAAAGTATGTTGGTAATGAGCCCTCATTTATTATTTCGGAATTGCTACTGCCGAGGAATTCGAGCAGGGCATTACACCTGAGATTAGTGTCTGTATTGCCCCACAGTGTGTGATGGGCAATATCACATCCCATGAGTAGGCCCAGTCCGGACTCCTCGCAGCAGTGTTACCAGATGCAAAGAAATTTCTTCAGATCTGGAGAATTTGCTTGATGTTTAGAGAAATAAGGATTTTCGATTGGGATTTGATGAAATCTGAGGAAAAAACGAGTAACTTACATTCAACCCATTTTTATGGCTTCCAATGAAGCTTAAATCCTTCAGAATTACGCACGCGTACAGGCCAGGGCAGGCCATGAACATAGAAAATATAGAAATAGATAATTATATTACGACAGTTCACACTAATTGTTTTCTGATTGGCAGCTGAAAGTAAATACAAAATTCAGCAGCCAATCAGAAAACAGTACAGTAAAATGTGATTGGAATGAGGAAGAATAATTGTGAGGTTGAGGTTAAAGAAAATAAATGTCAAAAGACATTGGACACTTGGACTCAGTTATGTATTATCACTGAAATCTATATTAATTGTAGTTGTCAATGTCAAGTAGTGTAGTAATGTAGTATTCTTCATTGCCTGACCAAGAAAGAAAACAGATATAATAATCAAATAATCACCTTGGTTTTTGCACATGCGCATTATAGAAAAATCATAGATTTGTAAATCACCCATCTATATTTACGCTACAGACTGCATATGTCAAAAGTGGCGCATGCGCATATTATAGTATTTTCAGTTTGAGGAATTCTAGGGATTTTTAGATCTCTGGTACAGAATCCTAGGACAGGGAATGTCTCTATGCCTTCCGGTTTTCGTTTATCCCGTTATCCCATTATCTCGTTTGAGTGGCACTATTACAAATTCACTAACCCCTTTTCACCCCCTTAGGGACGGAATTTTCAAATAGGGTTCATCACGATTTATTTATTTGAACAAAGAGCCAAATCACCAATTTTCATGACCCTAACTTGAAAACAAAGGAACCCTTCGTACAAATCTTACCCTCCCCTTTCACCCCTTTGGGGTTAATTCCTAACAACACTGAAAACTTATTTCTTTATGTGTAATAAAGACCTCAAAGACCAATTTTTATGACCCTAACTTGAAAACTATCCTAACCCCAAAGAAACTTTCCACCCCCATTTCATCGCTTTGGGGGTTTAATTTCTAAAGACACTGAAACATGTATTTCTTTATTTGTAATGAAGACCTCAAATACCAATTTTTACGACCCTAACTTAAAAACTAATAGAACACCCATACAAACTTTCACCCCTTTGGGGATTTAATTTCTAGAAACACCGAAACATGTATTACTTTATTTGTAACAAAGTCCTTGGATACTAATTTTCATGACCCTAACTTGAAAACTAACGGGAGTCCCAAACAAACTTCCAATCCCCATTTAACCGCTATTTCCCCGCTCTAGGGGTTAAATTTCCAAAAACACTGAAAAACATATTTCTTTATTTCTAACAAAGGAAACGTATTTCTTTATTTCTAACAAAGACCCCAGATACCAATTTTTATTAAAAACTAACGTATACAACGTTTCAACACCTTTAGGGTTGACTTTCCAAAAACCCTGAAATACGTATTTTTTTATCTGAAAATGTAAGCCTAAATATCAATTTCCATGACTCTCACTTCTGGATTATTAAAAAAAAAGTTCTAGAAATAGACTGTCAAAATTTCAGCTCTTTAGGTCAAGCGGTTTGGTCTGGGCGTTGGTTGTATGTCAGTCAGTCAGTGAGTCAGTCAGGACATGCCATTATATAAGTATAGATAGATGACGTCCCGTTAAAAAAATTGCTTGAATAAAAATAGAATAAGAAAAAATATATGTATTTCCTTTAAATGTACAACAAAATAAACAGTATTTTCAATATCTACCTGTACATAATAACAATATAAACATCAATATCAACAAAAACAATACCCACCTAGGGATTTTTTGAATAAAACTAAGCAAGATATTTTTTTATTTCATAAAAGTAATTCAATATGCAGCGAGATTCTTCTCATTTGAAACATATTTTCAACTTACGTAAATATAAGTAAGATTTTATAATCAACTCTTTAAGTATTCTCTTTTTTATGTCAATCACTCAATTTTCTCTTACATTGTTGTTCCCACTCAATTGAACTGAAATCTGGAGAGCTATTTCTTGGCAAGTACAATCACAGTTCTTGATGGAATGTATACCTAGAAAAAAATTAGGATCAATCCAACTTCTTAATCCTCCCAACAAATTTTCCAGATATATTGAGAACCTTGCTAATACATATATCAAATGATGTGGATTTAGCCTTGCTCAGTTTCAATAAACAAAGCTGATAGTAGAATAGATGTACCAGAGTCCCTCAATAACCTGCTAACATATGATGATGTGTCAGAATCTATTCGTTACACAGTGGTCGGAATTCCAAAGCTGGACAAAACTAAAAAAAGGTGGCTAAACCCGAATTTGCAGTCAAAAATGTCGATTTCAAGATGCCCGACACAAAATGGCCCACTAATCTGGTGTTTTTTTAAATCTAATTGAAATTTCAAGTGCGTCTGGTATTGAGGTCGCTTGAAACATATGCAAGGTCAGAATTTGGGATTTCAAGGTATTTAATCATAAATAATATACACATTTTCTCTGTACTTTTTCACGTCTTTATTTCTCGCTTCTTGGGTCTCTTCAGACAGTCCGCATAGGAAGTGATGCCCATTCAACGATTTGTAATCCATGAATTAAAATCTTATGAACTGAAGATGGCCTACAATACCAGGGGTACAACTTCACACGAACAATTGCACGGTTTCAAGTAGAAATTTCGGAATATTTGAAGTTCAACAGGGAACCCACTTGACAGAGCTTGTGGGAAATTTATTAATTGAAGTTACATCTACTCCCAGAATCCTAGCAGAAACGGCCGAATTTTCGAAAAATCTTCTAGCTTTATTTCCATCAGTACAATGTTTAAGTGTAATTAAAGGCTTTCTAAATCAAAGATTTACCCTACTTCATAATTCCAATTGCTCGTGAAAATTTCCTTGAAATTTTTCAAAAATTAGATTTTTGTGCAAGTCATTACTCTAGTACCTGATCCTGTCAAAAATGATAAATTTCAGTATAAATACATGGATAAAAAATATAATGAATGGCACATGAAAAAAGTTGAATGCTCATGAATAACATGTAATTTAGAAACACTCCTGTGCCACGCTACAGACAGACATAAGAAAAGAAGAAGAAAAGAAGAAGAAAAGAAGAAGAAAGAAGAAGAAAGTCAACAAGTAAGGTTATATTGAACTTTATCTGGCAATTGAATTCTTTATTTCATGAGACGAACGTTATGGTGTGTTTTCAACTTGATTATGCAATATACTTTGATTAAGACTTATCAATGCGTTTTTATATAAGTGTGTTCCCTCAGAATAACTTAAGGTTAGTTCAGTACACGAATGAACAACTCACACATAAAATAGAACCAAATACAGGGTGAAGCTAAGTTAGCTGCTCAATTTAGTTTTCAAGTTATATCTTTCAAGGGAAATATATAGGTTGCTCTAATACTTACTGCTACAACTTGGTAAGGACAAAAGAACGGGCACAACAGTAATTAAAAATTAAATACCTGAACATAATTCCTTCTTCCAGCATATCCTTCTGGTTGTGTGAAGAAAGTAACCGATTTATCTATTCTTTCAAACCCTCCATACTCCTTGTCATCTGAGCTCGAAACAATCTGATACTCCCCCTGGACTTCTATCCCCACCCTGTAGTCAGCGAAGCTCTTGAAAGGATGAAAGTTGAACACAAACAGCAACCCTGCCCTTTCGAAAGCTATCACTTTGTCGTCCTCGTGTTTCGTACTGACATAGGCGGGATTGTCAGCCAGCCATCCATATTTTTTCTCCATGTGATTCATAGCAGCATCCCAAGCGTTCAAGTACTTGTACTTGAGAATATCATCATCCACCTATATTTGTAGGACAAATCAGTGAGATAGATAAAGCTGGAGTAAATGATGATCTTGCAGGTAAAAAAATGATTTTGTGAGAGGCAATATATTGCATTTGAACAAATCGAATATTGACCATTACCAATTGACAACCCAACAAAATTTCATTTGTTAAGACTTTTGGCTAGAATCTCCATCTTGATCAGAGGACCCTTTGATGGCTGATAATAACAGACTGGTCGCATTAAATTCTTGGTTTTAAAGGTTATTGAATACTGTGTGTTGAAACAAATGCTACAATTTTTTATCGAGAGCAGGGTAATATGTGAGGGTCAACACGGGTTTATTCCCAAAAAATCTGTGATGTCAGCGATTAACAACTTCATATCATGATTGGTTTAAATCTTATGTTAGTGATTGGTTTAAATCTTATGTTAGTGATAGGAAACAGATAGTGAAATCAAACGGGAGTCTGTCTAACATCAGGGATGTCGTGGGGAGTCCCACAGGGATCTGTCCTAGGACCAGTTCTCTTTCTTTTATATTTAAATGACCTGGCCACTATTCCCATCCAAGGAAACCTCACCATTTTTGCTGATGATACTACCTTACTCTGTGGCAAGGGAAAAATTGTGACAACATGAGAGATAATATCCCTAAAGACTTGGAATCAGTTCAACAATGGTGCAAAGCAAACTAACATAATGGGCTTTAGCTTTGATTGCACCAATTTAAACTTGAACGAGCAATTTTTAGAAAAGGCTAGGTGGGTGTGCGAGAGTCATGTAAACCTTTGTTTTTAAGCAAGGGAATTCTCACTCTGACATGTTTATTCATATTAGAAACGGTATGTTTGATTCACAAAAAATATATGACGGAGACTACGGTACAAACAAATCATAGACTCGACAAACAAAAGAGAGGAAAATGGCTTTACCCATTCCAAAGTCCACTCTGACAAAATGTTCATTGTTTTTTTAAAGTAAAAAAATATAAAACCATATACCCACTGAACTGAGGACTATAAATGATTATAGAAAATTTAGAAAACTTGTGAGAGATGCCCTAACGAAAAAAGCCTACTATAATATTGAGGAATTTTACAATGAAACTCTGATATGACCTTATATAAAATGTTGTACTATGTATCTATATTATACTGATCTGCTATGACAATTTTTCACTTCTAATTTTAATGTGTACTGTTTATGGTCTTATTACATTTTTTATAACTTCATTCTGTATATGTACATTTAGTTATATACTTACGATATACACTTTTCTTCTAATTTTAACAACAATAAGAAATTCTAGTTCTTAGACAATAAAGATATTTCTCTCTCTCTCTCTCTCTCATATGTTGCAGGAAGATTGGGGGCAAGAGGGAGTCCTGCTGGGATTTATTGTGATCTCAGCAGGGCTTTCGATTGCGTTGACCACATGATGTTGATGCGAAAGCTGCGGGGGTGTGGTATTAGAGGTGTTATATATGACTGGATTAAAATACAAAGCTTCTAATGCAGCGAAAGCAATTTGTTCAAATTAATTATGAATACCTAAACCTTTTTTTTTGTGGTCATTGAAACCAGTAATAAGATATATGATAAATGCAGTTAGTTTGATAGGTTGAGTTATTTTTTCTATAGGCTAACATTATACCTGATATTTATTCTAGATTAAAAATTATTCAACTCTGGAAGATCTATATAGCGCAAGCTCTAGATCTAAAAAGCTATATATAATTGCTATCTACTCTGAATAAAGGAGTATTATATTATGTAGTTTCAAACAAGTGAACTGAATATTATTCTTATTATTAAAATCTGAAACATTACATCTTGAAAATAATTATTGACTAAAAAACTAAAATTCCTATAATAATAATAATAAATGTTCTTTATTGGTAATAAAACCAAATGGTCATTGACCGAGGTCCTTCAGCCAGTAGTGATTACAACAATGTTTTTACAAATTTATTTATGTGACTGTGTATATTCAGATCATTGTATGGATAAAAAAAGTTATTCTGGAAGGTCTTCATTCTTGTAGGTCTATTATTGCTTCCCAAAGTGTTTTTTCCGGGTACTTGAAGACTGTTTGGCGCCTTTCTGCACGTTCCTTACAGTATGGTCTCAGGATGTCGATGTTGTTTCCTTTTTTTGTGAATTTATGTGCTAAATCCGATAGTCTATTTTTAATTGGTTTGACGTTCGTTAGTTCATACAGGAGTTCTTTGGTGGGTTATGAAGTGGATTATCTGGGTGGCGGATTTTCGTGATCCTTCTAAGGGTGGATGTTTCCGCTACTTGTATGTTTCTCAGGGCTGGTTTTTGACTGCTCAGGTATATGACATGGGCATATTCTGAAATAGGGCGGCAGATCATCTTATAGATTTTTGCTGTTGTTTCAACCTCAATTCCATTGTTTTTGTACGTCATTGTCCTGAAGTGTTTACCTCTTGTTTTGCACTGGTTTTTGATTGTTTTAGTGTGATGGTTGAGGTTCAGTTTGTTGTCCATATTAATTCAAAGATGTTTGCATTTTGTTGACTTCTGAGGGTGTGGTTATTGATGGTTGGTAAATTGTCTGATGGCCTGTGGTAAAAAATAACAAATTGTGATTTTCTCCGATTAGGTTGTAGTCTCCAAAGGTTAAACCAGGTGCGGTTTTATAATTGTTGGAGTTTTTCTGTTGTTGACCTTATTGTTTATTATGAGAGATGAGAGCTGTATCATCTGCATATTGGTAAGATGTATAGGTCTTTATCAATTGCATTGTTGTTTGGTCCTTGGTAGAAGTTGTAGATATCATGACAGTATACGTTGAATAGGAGGGGTGATAAAGGTGAGCCTGATGTAGAGAGAACTGACGGGACCGACTTTCACTTTGAGGGATCTATTTTGATAATAATTTTTAATGATGGACAGTAAGAATTTGGGAATGTTCAAAGTGTATAGTTTGAAAAGGATTCCTTCATGCCACACACTGTCGAAAGCCTTATCCAGAAATAGTGTTGCTGTATGTTGGTTGTTGAATCTTGCTGTTTGAATGTTCGATGTTATTATAGTGAGTGGATGGACTGTGCTTTTATTTTTATTGAATCCAAACTGGCAGGGTTGGTACGTTTTAAAACATTTGTTTTAAATCAGTTTTCTATATAAAAAAATCCTAGATAATAAAAAAATCAACAAAAATGTATAACAGAAAAACAAATACAACACAAAAACTATTCTCCACTGAGTAAGAAAAATATAGACATAATTTCTTAAAAAATAAATAATAGGATACAAAACTTGGAAATAAACATATAATTAATGAAATTAAATCATTCTAATTTGGTGTCATCATGTCATCAGATGTTGTATTTATTGGCGGAAGGCTGTCATTAACTTGGTAGACTTCTCTATCCCAAGGCGATTCCTCAGTTTGCACCGGCAGATGAAGCAATTGCTATATGCAACTGTATAGCTAAATCTATCATTTGACTATTACTACTATTTTGAAAGCCACCATGTCAATGGTTTAAAATCTGATGTAGATTTCGTGGAAGAAAGGTAATATAAGAATGGTAAAGAGAGTTCAGCTTGATATGCCAATTTTTGCACTTCATCCTTTTTGTTTATGTCTGAAGAATGAGTAAGTTTGAATTTGTTCGTAGTAGTCTCCCAAACATTATATTAAAAACAAACAGGCAGGACAGATTCACCGTGTCATCTGTAAACAAAGTTGTAATCGGTGTTGTCAAATTTAAATATTTTACCCGAAACTATCATAGCAATGTTGTCAAATCAAAAATTTGTTTTAAACATGTTTTCAATGTTTTAAATTATGTTTTTTGAACGGACAGAAAACACATGATTAAAATCAAATACATTTTTGTTTAAAAAAAACACAATGTTTTTTTTTAATAAAACATGTTTTTTACCAACCCTGCAAACTGGTAGGTTGGTATTTTATTATTTACATAGCTTTCCAAGATATGTTTCATGACTTTTTCAAAGTTTTTACCAAGTACTGGAAGGAGCTAAAATTCCTATTTAAATATAAAATGATTGAAAATAAAACAATAAAACGAATATCAACTAATACAAAAATAATGAAGTATAATCACTTCAAAAAATAATCATCATATCATAAAACAGTTATTGGTGTGACAACGGCAAGTTACATACCAAGTTCCACTGTCTTCTGGCATAATGGTAGGAGCTGTTGTTACCCTCACGGGGAAAATCCAACCATTCAGGGTGTCCGAATTCGTTTCCCATAAAGTTCAGATAGGCTTCTCCACCAAGGGTATGGGTGATGAAACGGATGAGTTTGTGTAAGGCAATGCCCCTGTCGATGATTGCAGAAGGCTCTGAACAAGTGCTCATGTGTGTGTACATCTCTTTATCCATCAACCTATGAATGAACATCATGCATACATACATACATACACTTTTTGAGAGTATTTTGTACAACACAACCATGTGATAAACGCCAATAATATATTATATCTAAATGTTTATTGATAAATATTACACCTTTTTTACCTTTTTTATCATCTCTAAAATGTGGTTTCTTCCGCTATGGGGATGTTGGGATTTATCAACATGTACATCTTACCTAGTATAAGCATCGATTCAGAAAACACTCCAAGTTGCTTTTAAATGATTTTTACTTGGATTAGACAATTTTTACGCAATAACGCACACTTTGGGATTTCATACTTTTATATTTATTTAGCTTCATTAAAAGTTTATTTATGACTGACTGGGATAATACTGAGATAATTGAATTTACTTCGGACTACATGTTCGTTTATAGAATAACATTTGAATTTGTGAAACTTGAACTTTCACACTTTCACATGATATTTGATGAACTGATATTGAAATTTCATTTAATGATTGTTCGGTCTTCGTGGTCAAGTCCTTTTATATTTTCTTAAACATTCCACGGATATCTCGCATTGTGATAAATCTTTTTCCTCTCGTTCGAATAATTATTTCTATCATTATGGGTGTAATTTATTGCGTTCTTAATTAGTCACCTGTCACATTTATTTCATCATTCTATGATTTACAATGGCTTCAAACAATTCTGATACTTTCAAAACCGTTGATAAGTAAATTGGGGCACATAGGCTGATTTGGTCCTCTAATTAATTATAAATATAAAGAGAAACGAACCATTGCCGAGAGTTTTTGCCGACTACCTCATAAAATGGTTGGTGCATACCCTGCCAGAGACGCAGATAACCTACTTTTGCTATTCAGATTGAATATGACACAAACTTACATGACAGGATGGTGTAAAAAATTGTTACGGATACTCTAGGCCACTGCTTTTTGTTTGCAATGTAGCGAGGTCGACATCACCGGATTTTACCACCAAAAGATCGTGAATAATCTAATTCATATAAAAGGCTGACTGCGACTGATATATTCAGTTGACAGTGTTTTCCATGAAGTGATTATTTCGGTATTTTAATATATACGAACCCCAGATTTGTAAAATTATTTAACGGAATGTTGACTAAATGTCAATGAATTCTAAAAAAATTTAATGATACCTTCAACTTATTCTGTGATAACTAGTCATCGTTAAACCATAAAAATATTGATACTGAGATATTGTACAGTATAAGTATTATGATTAGTATTATGATTTGTAACTTAAGTAACACATGTGTACATCAATTTGGCCCCATCAATGGACTCTGTTTTCAAAATGAATAAAAAATATAGATATTACAGGATAATTGTTCTTAGGTGACAAAAGAACTATTTAACAACCTTCCATCCCTATGTTTGTCACACATTGTAATACCTAACACTAATTTTTTCATGACTATAAATTATTTTTTTGGAGGGTGAAGGGGATTTGATGCAACCCGTTGACTGGTAGCAATAAACAATCGTCATAAAAAAAGTGATCATGGAAACCGAATTGCACCTGAAATTATAGTCGGGACAAAAATGAAACTGACTTTCAACTATTCCAACATTCTTCTAATTTCACTATAATAGCTCCATTTTATGTTTTTACTTTTCAAAATTCCTTATTATTTCTTGATATTCATGATCCTGAATGTTTTTCTATTCTAAAGATTCTGAACTCCAAAAAAGGTGCAGGCAATTTTCATCTCAACAAAATTTTCCAGTAAATTCCGGATTTTTTTCGGCTTGTAAAATATTCTACTAACATCACGAGTTATTATTATTAGAGTGAATAACATACTCACCAAAAAGCAATAGTCTTATCACCAACTAAGGCCTGGTCATGGGATTCAGCATAAGCAACATTAGGTTCCATCCATCGCCTGTTGGTCAGAGTATGTACTATATTCCCCATATCCCAGTTTTCATCAGAAGTGTGTTTCAACAATTTAATCCAGTGATCCGGAATTGCCATCGCCAATCTGAAAATAAAATAAAATGGTGCTTTTTCATAGGTAATTTATAACAATAAATATCAGTTGGAAGAATAAAAAAACATGTTTTTGACAACTCTTAGCTTATCATAGGTGGTGATTTCAACATTAATTATGATGAAAAGTCCGCTTCATCTACTCAAGCTTTAGATGATTTCATCCATTATTATAGACTACATCTGCACAAATTTGGATGAACACTAACTGACTTGCTATGTAATTCAGGCAGGTATATCTGACCATGAAGCCGTTGTCTTAAAATTTTCAGTTGAATGCAACAAATCTATTAAAAAGCTCATGTTCGAAAGATTATATACTAAAGACAATTTCAATAGAATCAAACAAAAATGCAAAAAAATTCCATGGAAGGATGTGTTGTCATCAAACGATTCTATACATGCATTTCTGAACCATAGAATTAAAATAAAAAATAAGACACCCTGGGTTACTCAAGGCATTAGATCTTCTGCAAAAAACCTGAGATCATTACATACATTACGTAAGCACTTTCTGATGATTTTTTAATCACACATTTCAATAATTACCGCCGAAACTACAGACATGTAATTAAATGTGCTAAAGAAATGTACTACAATGACAGAATAGAAAAGGCTGATAACAAAGTCAAAGAAAACTGGGCCATAGTGAAGTCTGAGCGGTAAATCCAACCTCACCACAAAATCATAGGAACATAAATCTCTTAACTTCTATTGCACAATTACTCAAAAACTAACATGTACCCTAGAACCTCAGTTAGATCCCATGGAATATCTCAACCACATTGATATATCCAATAAACTTTCACGTTACGGATACAAATTTATTTGAATTGAAAGAAATACTACGGGACATAAAAAACAAAAATTCTACAGGCATTGATGAAATCTCGGTAAAAATTCTACTAAACCTCCCAGATGCTGTTTTAGATTCATTGGCCAGAGCTATCAATAGATCTTTTGCACTTGGAAAATTTCCCTCATGTCTCAAAACAGCTCTTATCATTCCACTATTCAAAGGTGGTGATTCAGAAGATCCGAGCAATTTTAGACCAATCTCTTTACTCAATTAATTGAAAAACTTGTCAAAAAAAGAGTTTTAGCTTTTCTAGATAGTCATTCAAATCTCAAAAAAAAACTAAATTCCAAAATAAAAAAATTTGACTGCGTAAAAAGTGAACTTTAAAAAATATGGAAACAAGATGACAGAAAATATTGTCAACAAATTATGTTTTAAGAGGTTAACTATTAAACTTAATACTGTAAACAATAACACGCAGTCGGAGGCATCTTCTTTAATTTAACAATGATAATATTGCCTCCGACTGCATGAGATTGTTTACAGTATTAAGATTAATAGTTAACCTCTTAAAACATAATTTTCTTCCAATATTTTCTGGTCATCTTGTTTCCATCTTTTTTAAAGTTCACTTTTTACGCAGTCAGGTTTTTTTATTTTTCAATTTACTTTCTTTATTTTACACTTTTTAGTTATGATTATTCACAATATGGCGTTTGGGTGTCACCATATTGAATTTTGTCACAATATGGCGTGTCTGGTTGTAGCCATATTGAATTTGGATTATTACTGTCATGTCTTTATTAACAATATGGCGTCTGGTTGTCGCCATATTGAATTTTAATTACTGCCACTCGCAAGATTAAGACAATACGATTGACGTAAGAATCATCAAAATCGGAACAAACATACATAGGCTGATAAACATATTACCCTCCTTTGCGTCGTGAAGTTGGGTAAAAAGTACCTATGATGCGATTTTTTATTTTCTTGAGCTACTTACACCAACCTTAACAACAGTGAAACTGTAGTAGCAGTATTTTGCGACTTTACAAAAGCCTTCGAATGTGTAAATCATATACTCCTTCTAAAAAAGCTCTATTGCTATGGTGTGCTAAGGAAATTTATATATAAATTTCCTTAGCATACTGA
Source organism: Gonioctena quinquepunctata (assembly GCA_018342105.1). Classification (NCBI taxonomy): domain Eukaryota; kingdom Metazoa; phylum Arthropoda; class Insecta; order Coleoptera; family Chrysomelidae; genus Gonioctena; species Gonioctena quinquepunctata. The sequence goes on along the minus strand of JAFIRS010002042.1, from coordinate 50,315 downwards.
ACTCTTGAAATGCATATGTAAGAAGATCAGTGTACCTAAAACCTTAAACTTCAATAAATATTAATTTCTGTTGAGACAGGCTTGGAGTTTTTCCCCAACCCTAATATTATTATTACCATTATATATTTGTTAATGATATTGTAGGGTCTTTGTAAGGTGTTCTATCCATTGACATCTTTCACCATTATTCGTATCAACTGACATTTCCTAACCTGTCAGTTTCACATAGACTACACATTTATATTCATATAATTTTAAACAATGCTAATACGGTTGTATTAACTTTGAACTTCGTTTTATTCCTTGATCTACGTTTTTTTTCTTTTGTATCACTATTTTAGATGAATATGTTTAACATTATTGAAACCAACATCTACAAAGTTTCTCCCTGATGATGGAAATAAACATTTCTGAAAGCTTGGATAAACCTTAAAGAGTTTACTTTTTCATTGCTGCTTACCACAGCATATATATATATATATATATATATATATATATATATATATATATATTTGCCTTCATTGTGACTATGTATCATCTCTTTTTGTTGCTACATACGCTATTATATTATTATATTTATATTTTTTTATCTATTTTCTATAATAACTTTGTCAATGAAATATTTTTTCCCTCAGACATAAAGTATTTTTAAATTTTAAATTATTATATTAGGTGTGAGTATTCTTTTCTACTTATATTGCTATTTCTATTTTTATGGTTGCCTATATTCTATAATATTTTTACCAATTATGACCTGATTTTGATATGATTCGATGTCCAGTTTGTTTTTTTGACGATTTGAGTTTTTATCTATACACATTTAAATGTACCATTTTTTTATTGCTTTGTCTTCAGACAATAATATTTTGATGTGATTTTGATCATTAAAACCGTACCTTCAGATGGACCAAGAAAACCATATTAAAATCATAAACTCCATTCGTACTACTAGTACAACTACTACTGAAAATACAAGCATGCAGCAAACTATAAACAAAAAACAAGGAGGTTTGAAAATCAATTTGTATATAACAATTGTGTTTTTAACAACTGTACTTTCCTTAAAATAAATAAAATACCTTGTTTGTTAATTTAGTGACTTCTAAATTACCTAATTTGTAAATTAAATATGCATTCATTAAATTGGCGTAATGAATTACACTCAAGCTTTTATTTATCAAAGTAAACTTAACATTTATAATTCGAGTTTCCTTGTCTCTAGGCAATTCAACTCAAAAAACTGCCTACGGACTCGTAATTTTTTCAGATGGAGTTGTTTTCGTAAAATTGACAAGCAACAAAATTCTCATTGAAATGTCAAGTTTACTTCAAGAAAAAAAATCTCTCATGTATAAGCGAAAAAAAAACAACAATGAATGTGGGGGAAGAAAAATTGCGAGAAAATCATGTCAGTTTGACATTCTAATTATAAACTAGAGAAATGCAGAAAAAAATCATAATAAAATTATGTGTACCTATAATCGAATCCCAGGCATCCCTCACTGACAGGGCGACAGGTACCTGGCATACCAGACACGTCTTCTGCGATGGTGATGGCTTCCCTATTCAAAGTATGTATAGTATGATTGGCCAACATCAGATAAACCACGCCCTCGGTATCTACGCCCATATTGAAATAGTCATCATAGCTACCACCGAAGCCCTGTCCGATCCCTCTGGAGTGGTATAGCATGGAGGTTACTCCGTCGAAACGAAAACCATCAAACTGGTATTCATCCATATACCAGCGTATGTTGGAGAGTAGAAAACGCAATACCTCAAACTCGGAGTAGTTGAAGAGCCTGGAGTCCCAGAGGGTGTGTTCCCCTCTTGGTCCAGCATGAAAATAACCTGGAATTATGATATACTAGCACAACGAGCTCGATGTTCGTCTACCCAAAAATAATAATTTGGGTATATGATCAGTGCAGTTATACCGAAATTTAATCGAAGTCATGGATGTCTGCAATAGGTAGTATTTATATGAAACCCACTTGAAAGTGCCCAAATCGGAACATAGGAATAATAAAAATCATCTAGATGATGATGCATTTAATTTGAGTAAACAGTATGGGTAGGAAGCGTTGGGTAGGTTTCCAAATTTCATTATATTCACCTGCATCTGATCCATCAAATTGATTCAATCCATCCAACACATTTTTACTAGCATGAGAGTGAACCATATCCAACAATACCACCAGACCCAGTTCATGAGCCCTATCTACTAGTCTTTTAAGCTGCTCTGGTGTCCCATATCTACTGGATGCTGCATAAAAACTGGTCACTTGGTATCCAAAACTAGCATAATAAGCATGTTCCATAACTGCCATCAATTGAATACAGTTGTAACCTGGAAATTCCATTACAAACTAAGAGTTCCTGCATTGCATCGACATTTCTTATAGAAGGCAATCTCAAGGTGAGGAGTTTTCTTATTGTCATAAAAAAATATATTGCATACAATTTTGAATTGATAATAAATATTTTGAAAGAGTTTACCCACAACCCCCTAAGGAAGTACAAAGAACAATTCAATAAATTAGATGCAAAAACAAATCCTAACACATTTATATTTTTTTCCTAACATAGTAGATTGCATTTTTTTAATAACCATTCAAATAGTGTATTGCACCAAAAAAAAATTATAATAAATTACTCAATGATAATGAGTATACTTCAAATATTCTTGTTCATATTTTTAATATATGTTTATCTACTGTAACATTCACTAAATCTTTGAAAACATCACTCATTACTCTAGTACATAAAGGAAAAGACAAACGATACTTCGATAATTATTGTCCTCATTTAGTGTAGTTTACCTACTGATGATGATAACTTAGTTATCGAAATGTGCATATAGGAGTGAAGTGATTTAATGTGGTGAAGGGGTTACTTGTGCAATTTTTTGATTGTGTGACACCACAGCGTCTAGCCAGTCGTCAATTATTGTCCTATTTCTTCAAATGATAATATAGCAAACATTTTGCAAAGAAAGTATTATAAAAAACAGACCAACAGAATTTTTTGGAGAAACAGGATTTATTATTTCCAAACCAATTTCGATTCAGGGAAAAAAATAGTGAATAGTACTTTTACGCATACGAATATCACACTTACTATTCGACGGATACGAATCCAAATATAAAACATATACGCAGTAATTACCTATGTATTATTAAATATTGAACACATACACTACATAGCTACTTACTCGCTAATTTATCGAAGTATTTTCATGTCACTTTGATCACGTTTACGAGAGGAAATTTTATTGAATTTAACGCCTTTCACTTCTCAGTTACCTCACAACTACAATACACATCCACTCTCGACTGTCAAATTCCGGAACTACTACTATATTGTATTTGTTGCATCACTAGAAAAAAAGTAACAGAAAATGCCAACTATTGCCACATTTTAAGTTTTGAAAAACGCTTTCAATACCGTTTCTCAACAAAAATTATTATTGAAATTGGAACAATATGGAAAAAAAATTTTTGAGAGATATTTGTCTGAAAGGGAACAATCTGTTCAGATAAATCAAGTCCCACAAGTGATAGTGTTGGGACCTATACTTTCTTTGATTTATATTATTAATTTATTGAGAACTAAACTAAACTAGAATTATTTTCATACGTCCATGAAAATACTTGGAAAAAAACTCTAGTGGATATATTTTCAAATATTTTGATCATTATTTCCAGAGAAACAGAGTTACATTACATGTGACAAAAGACTTTTTTCAAGCTTCCCTAAAGTAAGGCGTTATAAAAAAATGGAATATCAAAATTAACACCAATTTCTAATGGCTGTAATTTTTTCTCAATTTCTATTGCACTAATAATACTTAAAAACAGAAAAATTAAAAATGTTCTTATGTGTGTCTGTCTATTATAGACTCCGTACTCAAATTAATAGGATCTTACTCAAAATTAAGATCAATGAGTTCTGAAGTATTGAGACAAAAATATTATTTTTGACGGAATCGAAAAATGTCAAAGGACTTTTCGATTTGAAACGCGAAAAAAAAAAATTTTTGAAGGAGGGCACTTGCCCCCCCAATTGACTCTAGAAAATTTCTTCGTTATAGAAAGTCGACGACTCAAAAAATTGATGTCCCCGAAAACGCAGCAAACAAAAAAATCAGACCCGCCCCCACCCCTCACTAGAAATTATACGTCATGGTAAAAAATTATCGTTTTTCGATAAAACTTCAATGGACTTTTTTGTAGTACTCTCTTTAAACTTTTTTTGGGGGAAGGGGGGTATCGTTTTTTGCGTTCAGACCCTCAAATGGTCCCCGTCCTTCTTTAAAAAGTCCCCTGGCACAATCCGCATTTCTCTACGACCCCCCCCCCCTTTAAGCTGTGCGCGTTACCGTGGACTATTTTGAATAACGAGAGTACTTTTGATTATATCTGTAAACTAGATGATCAATCACTTTGATTTTTTGTCACAATATCTGTGATATCCTGCTCCAGCTCCTCCTCGTTTTTCATAAACTTCTTAATTTTAGTACTAACAGCAGAATTAATAATGTGCTGTTTGCCTATGCATGGTCCATATGTTAAGTGTTAATTGAGTCAACTTCAATTATATATATCTCGAGTTCGGGATGGTGAAACTTGTTAAAATTTTATAGAGGTGTTGTTCACATGTTAAACAATATGTATGCCAAATTTTAATAATTTCCTAATTCAACTATCTCATGGCGGTACTACCTTAACAAACATCAAGGTTTTCGTTTGTGGTGACAGGAATCAAAACTGCAATATGATTATAAGTTGTTATCATTTGAAACATTCAACCAACACTGTTGGTGAAAACAAGAGCGGATCTATGGAGGGGTCAATGGGAGTAACCCCCCTCACAGACTAAAAAATACCATAATTAAAAAAATATTATTGTTTTTTGGCTGCTATAAACCTATAGCAGCAAACTATTATAGAATTACAGTATACATTCCTATTTTAATATTCAATAATAAATGATGTAGACTATGGATTTGATAGTGAGTTTTTTTAATATAGTAAAGTTCTACCAAGTATAATTTCAAAAAATGATTTTTTTAAATCTTTCATCTGATAATGGAAATTAGAATCACAGCTTAAATTGTGGCAAAATAAATGAAAACACGAAAACCTCCTGGATTTGAGTATACTGGATATGTAAAATTAATTTTACAACATTTACTAAGTCTGCCTGTAGTGTAGCTTCTGCAGAATGGTCCTTTTTGACTTTAAAGCGATTCAAAACGTGGCTTAGGAACGTTTAGTAGGTCTTGCCCTTTTGCACATCCACCGCAATATTTTAATAGATATAGAGAAAGTTATAGATTGTTTTGCAAATTTAAAGAAATGCAAAACTGTATTTGTCCTCTAGTTGTGATTTTAATCTTTTTAACATTGTATTAATTTATTTTACTTATTTATTAAGATTTTGTCTCACTAATATGATTTAAATTTGCCTCTAGAATTACGATTTTAGTTAGTGTTGTTCCTACATTGTTTCGTACTGAATTTGTTAATGATTTTTTTTTATTTCAAGTTCCTTTTTTACTGAAAACCAAAGTTAATGATCCATTTTTTAAATCTTAGTTTGGTTTAAGGTTTAAAATGTATTCAATGTTTAAATAGACACAAATGTAATTGAATGTTAAAAAACCATAACTGATAAATTAATAAATCGTTTTTATGTTTCGTGTTTTACAATATGTATATTTTAAAACAATGAATTTTAATTCTTTTCTCAAATTGGGGCGCACCCCATGAATATGACTATGTTTTACCCCCCCCCCCCAAGAAAAGTTGCCTAGATCCGCCCATGGGTGAAAAGAAATTTTTTGTACAGTAATAATTAATGAAAAGAGTAATGATCCTCAACTAATCCAGTTATATAAACTGCCACTTATCAATTACTTAGGAGAATGGCAAGAAGAGTGAGGAAGTCCCATCCCATTTATCAGGTACCTACTCTTACCTTGTTTGACAATTCTCGGTAAAATATTGTCCGTGAAATTATCATAGGAGCCTACTTCAAGATTGGATGTTGCTATTCCAACGTGACATTCATAAATTCTTAGACTTTTTGGACGAGGAACTTTCTTATTTTTGAATGTGTATCGCTAAAAAACAATATTTTTCATCATTAACAGGTGGCCTAGAAAGGAAGAATGAAAGTGTAACTTTTTTTAAATCTTATACAAAAAGATGTTTTTGTATGGAATTTTTAACGGTATTACATTGTAACGTACTCTAATAAGTAAAATTCACCAAATAATTCAAATTAGGACAATTTCAAGAATGTTTCAAATGTTTGACAATCAAATATCATGTTTTTTTAGAGATCAACAATGATAATGAAATTTTAATAATTTGTTTGTGGATATATTTACCTCACGTTGTGGGGGGTTCCAAAATTTATGTTTGTAGATGGTCCCTTCACTTTTTGGTGGTTCTACTACATAAGTTGCAAATGGCGATAACCTATCCAGTTTTGTATCCTCAGATGTTTGTACCACAACCTAAAGAGAGTAAATAAAATATGTGTATCAGTTCTTCTTTAAACATGTTTGTTCCTTCAAATAATCACTTGTTTAGCATTAGTCAGTAATTGCATTTGTTAAATATAGTTTTACAATTTTAGTTTACACCAGAGTCTCTCTATTCCTATACAACAAGAGAGCATTTGAAAGTGTATGGCACAAAGGGTTACTTTACAAATTTCACGACCTAGGAACATCTGACTGCCTTGTACATATGATAGTAATAATAATAAAAATAGCTTTATTGCCAACTGTAAAAACCATGTTCAGGACTAGTCTTCCTAGATGATAGAAAATGATATCTTAAAATCAACAACTCTGAATCAAATGTGTTCTCCACACAACAGGGAGTATCTCATCTCTGATTAAAGGTAGACTTGAAATAAATAATGGGGGAGGTGATGTTACATTGGCCCCTAATGTGGGTGCTTTCTTTTTCGATTCTTGCACTTATAGCGAGAGAGCCCAGGAAATTGAATCGGTTCGAGATCCAGGAATTGTGAGTGTAAATGATAATGATTGCGTCATTATACATGAGGCAGGTAATAATGTCTTTAGTTCTCTTCAACATTTTTGCTCATGACTTTCACTTTCAATTCTATTAATATTAAAGAGCATTACAGTAGTGTAAACGGAAAATATGGCTGAAGATCTTGGAATTAAACCTAGCAATTTGAGTGTTTTTGATACAATGTTATCAATATGTGCCTTAAATGTAATCTTGGTATCAAATAATACTCCAAGATCTCGTACAATATCTGTCACAGACAAATTATCATTTTCACTTGAATTCTTGAAAATGGATTTGGTAGCATTTGGTTATATTCAGACTAAGCATATTTATATCGCACCAGGGGATAGATTACTCAAATCCAATTGCAGTAGTTCAGCATCACACACATTGTTAATGACCCTATAGAGTTTGAGATCATTAGCGAACATGAAATAAAAACTGTTATGAATTATTGACATGTTTTTTGGGTAACCTTCCACAGTCTGAAAATGAAAATATAATCAGGAAAATCTATACAAGTGTTGAAAGGGCAAACTAATTAGTTCACCCCGATAAGTTACTGTGTTCACCAAATTATATTTCCTATAGAAAAATGATTCAATTTGTCAGTAACTTATCGTTCCTAATATGCTATAAAAAATAGTATCTTTTGAATTTTACTATTTTTTATAGGCATATCAACATAGATGACAAATGAATCATTCTATAGAAACTATAATTGCCTATCTATAGACTGTGTATAATTTTCCTGATTATATTTTCATTTTCAGACTGTGGAAGGTTTCCCAAAAAACATGTCAAGAAATATTGTTCCTCCACAAAAAACCACATTCATTCAATGTTATGAATTACTTCTGATATATCATTAACAAATGGCAAAAAGAGTAATGGTCCTATATGTGATCCCTAGGGAACTCCAGATGATACAGGTATTATTGATGATACAGAACACACATTGAATCATATTATTCAAATGACTCGATCCAGTTTGAAAAGATATCGTTAATGTCTAATCCTGAGTTTTGTCATCAGAGGATCATGATTTACTCTATCAAAAGTGTTTGAGAAGTTAGTGTATATAGAGTCAACCTAGTGCCTTCTCTCTAGACTGTTTAAAGGAAATTTTGGTAATTTATAAAATTTGTGCTAATAGACAAACAAAAACAATTTGGTTGATTTTTTTGTTCAACTCTCCATGAAGACAATTTAAAAAGTTTTTCAAGGAAGGTATTACTCAACCCATGTTGCATTAAAAAAAGTGGATGACTTCACCACTTTGACACTTATTATCATCTGAATTTGAAAGCTAACTTGAAAGATACAGAACTGAAATTGGGTCGATTGATTAGAAAAAATGGGAATCACTTGAAAATTATAGGCAAAATAAATTTATTTGGCATTGTTGAGGAATTTTAAAAATTTAAACCTGAAAAGATACTGAAGTAGGTAGGTAACAGATAAAAGTTTAATTGAAATTTTAAACCAATGCAATGACTAATTTCAGAAAAGAAACTCGGTTAACAAACGTGTTGAAATAATCACCTTGATTTCTGATAAATGGTCAATTGCAGGCGTGCCGTTCTGAGTTGGTGGCAACACTAATTCCCATTTTCCATAATCTAATTTCTTATAAGGATGACTATCCCTATTCCAATTATCTGAAAAAAAAACAAATATGAATTTTAAAAACAAATGATTTCTCCTAACAAATCGCATACTTACTGAAATCACCGGTCAAAAGAAGTTGCTTAGCTCCAGGAGCCCATTCGCGGCATACTATCGAGTTATCAGGCTGGATATTGACACCATAGTAAGTATATGCTTTTGTAAAGTTTTCCAATCCACCACCGTTTTCATCAATGGAATGCATAATATCTTTGAAACAGGCATATCTGAAAGAAAATTTAATAAAGAGCTACTCACATCCAAGACTATGAGTGGCGATCTTGCTAAGGCTAAAAGATAGAGAGTTTGCCTGATTACGTATATTTTAATGCTCAAATCAAATCAAAATATACTTTATTGTCATAAGTATAACACTTGTCGACAAAGCTAATTAGACACAATTAACAGATAAGTAAAAGAACAAAATACCTCCATATTAAAAACATTGAGTAAGACATAAAACTTATATAAATTCACAATTTTTTTAAATCTTTTATTGTTGCACCTAGAGAACGTTACAGCATCCTATAGAGAACGATACAGCATCCTATATCCTTAAAATGACCATACAGAGCCTTAAGAGGTATACATGATATTACAATACTAAAAAAAGGACTAACAACTAAGTTTACTAAACTATAAAAAGTATAAAAACACAGTTACCTAAAACCAGTATATAGTAGGATGATAATCAGGGGATTCTATCGTTTAGTAGGAGGTATTTTAAACAATACTAGAAATTTTTAAATGGAGGGATTTAAAACTTATTGGGAGTTAATTGTAATAATTAACCCCTTTCACTGTTATTGACTTTTCGCCAAATTTTCACCTAATTCGTGAAACAATTATGTAATTTTTTTGTCTTGTATCATGATTGTGTATTAAAGTTCTACTATTGAGCAAAGTATTAGTGTGTCTGGATTTGTTAATAGCATGATGAATGAAAATGCAAGATTGATATATATATATATATATATATACATATATATATATACATATATATAAATATATATACATTTATATATATATATATATGAAATGAAATGCATAAAGCACACACAAAGTCGTCTTCACAAAAGGTTCAATATAAATTGAAACAATTGGTAGACCAACAGGTGAAAAACAACTACTTTCCTAGCAAATACCACGCAGAACGTTGATTGATATTCACCTGACAATCCATGCAAACTTCCATATAAATGGATATTGTTCGCAAATGTTTCATTCTGATAGGCTCGATTATGTTTAAATTCATGTCGTGTCCACCTAACAATCCGCATACCGGTTTCGGGCTTTTTTGGCCCTCATCAGTACGGGCCACCAGCCAGAGATCCAGAGAGCTCTGGCTGTAGCGAGACACAACATAAATAAAATCATCATCGAGCATCTAGCATATATATATATATATATATATATATATATAAGAATTTAATGGACATAGCCCTCAGAGAAAAGTGCTAACGGTTAGCACTTTTCTCTGAGGGCTATGTCCATTAAATTCCTTCCATTTTGTTTTTAACAGTCCCCTCGATATTACTCTCTTTCATATATATATATATATATATATATATATATATATATTTGCTGACTAGTTAGGGATATTGGGGTAAGCAGCAATGAAAAAGTAAACTCTTTAAGGTTTATCCAAGCTTTCGGAAATGTTTATTTCCATCATCAGGGAGGCTACAATAGATGAAAAAACCAATAGTAATACATATTCAAGTGAGAAACAATATGCTACTTACAACTTTGTTGAGGTTGGTTTCAATGATGTTAAACATATTCATCCATCTAACATAGTGATACAAAAGAGAAAAAAAACGTAGATCGAGGAATAAAACGAAGTTCAAAGTTACTACAACCACATTAGCATTGTTTAAAATTATATAAATATAAATGTGTACTCTATGTGGTGTGACAAGTGAAACTGACAGGTTAGGAATGAAACTCGCAATTATATTTAAGCCAACGACACCTGACGGGTGTCACTTGGAAATAGTTACATTGGTGCCAACTGTTAGATTAGTACCAACTGATGTTACCAGGTGGCGGTAATGTTAAAAAGAACTATTATTTTATATTATATATTGTTGTCAATTTTGATTGATATCTAAAGACAATAAATAAGAGATCCCGCTCAAATGGTTAATGTTTTTTTTATATGTATATATAAATATATTTTTTTATTTTATTATATTACATTGTTGTCAATTTTGATTGATATCTAAAGACAATAAATAAGAGTAGATCTCACTCAAGTGGTTAATATCTGTTTTTTTATTTATACCATTCTTTTCTTCTGTCGCTAGCACTTTCACTGAATCGTAATTCATCTGGTGGTCAAATTTATTCACATGTTCTGCCAAAGCACATCTTTCAGGATGCAATCGGCAGTCACTTTTATGAGAAATTATTCTGTTCGATAATGATCTTTGCGTTTGACCAATATATTGTTTATTACAACCATGACAAGGAATACTATAAATTACATTTGACATTGAAAGTAATGGAGTTTTATATTTAACTTTAGAATACATTGACCTGATTGTTAGAACTGTTTTATATGACATTTTAAATTTTTCGGGATTGTGAAATAATCTGGAGAGTTTAGGAGTGATCTCTCTTATAAATGTTAATGAAGTGAAAAAAGGTTGAGTAGGCGTATTGTTAGTTTCATTGTTGTTTGAGACAATGTTGGAGTTATTACTGTTTAAGGCTAGTACTTCTAAGTGAGACGAAGTATTATATAGAAAAAAAAAGGTTAAAGAAATGTTTAAATTCTGTTTATGGAATTTAGGATCTGAGATTTTCAGTACTCTTAATTTCATTTGTTTTACCTAGTTCACTTTTATAGACTGTTTGTAATATGAATGGTAATTCAGGTATCTTCCTAAGCTTGGTATCAAGAAATGGTACGGAATTTTCGCTGTTCTCAGTTTCAATTGTGAACTGGATATGAGGATCGTAGCTATTGAAAGTATCGAGAATCTCATCCACACCATCATTCGGTAATGGTAATATAATATCATCAACATATTTTTTTATGAAGTTCAGATTGGAAGATAAAACTGGAATAACATTGTCTAACAAATAATCCATGACGTACGCTGCTAAACTGGGTGAAATGGAGGCTCCCATTGGGGTACCAAAGGTTTGTTTATACATTTTATTATTGAAAGAAAAATATGTATTATCAAAAAGGAAAGTCAACAATTTCAAAAATGTCTCTTCCTTAATGTTACAGTAATTACTAATACGATCCCAATTTTTGTGTATTGCTCTAATACAAGTTGTAAGTAGCATATTATTTCGCACTTGAATATGTATTACTATTGGTTTTTTCATCTATTGTAGTCTCCCTGATGATGATTGAAATAAACATTTCCGAAAGCTTGGATAAACCTTAAAGAGTTTACTTTTTCATTGCTGCTTACCCCAATACAAATACAAATACTTTATTCATCACTGGAGACCTTTGTACAAATAATAAATATAAATCCACAATCTGCACAAAAGTTCATTGGACTAGTCAATTAAACACTAATAAAATATATAAAGACAGTAGAGCTAAAATTTATAAAGTACATTTACAAAAATATTTGGGATGGACAGTTGAAACCAGTTATATACAAGTGTTCAGGGATAGCTATAATAAATCATGCTTCTAAATATTCATTTATAGTATAGAATGCCTTACTCAGCAGATATTCAGATAAAGCTGATTTAGCTTGGTTAACATTCACGAGATTGCCAAAGAGACTGATGAATTTGTTAAGAAATTGTATTTGTTGATATGTATGGGAGGCTTGACTGACTGTGAGTCTGGAGAAGGACTGATGGAATTGATTGCAGTTTCTTGTATCATGATTATGCAGATCACTATTTCTTTCAAAGTCACTGTAATTATATATCATATTCGAAACCAATAAATATATGTATAGTGACGGTAGTGTCATCATTTGCAATTCAATAAATAAAGGTTTGCATGACCTTCGGGGGTGTACTCCCTTCATACTTCTTATAATATTTTTTGCATAATGAATGCCTTGTTAAAATGAGCTGATGCTCCCCAGAAAATAAGCCCATAGGACAGTACAGATTGTACCAATCCATAGTAAGCCATTTTCAAAACAATATCCCTAGTTTTGTATATATATATATATATATATATATATATATATATATATATATATATTTATATATATATATATATATATATATATATATATATATATATATATATATATATACTGCTTAAGGGCATTATTTTGAAAGAGTTATACAAAACTTGTGTGGAATCTTCTTGGTAATGAGTAGATAACTTTGATAGCTTTATTTTGAAGTACTCTCAATGGTTGGACAATATATTCATGGGTTGGGTACCAAATGAGAGTTAGATATTGAAGGTGAGAATGGATAATTGAAAAGTATATTGTTTTTAAGTACTTCCTCAGTACTCTCCTTAGTGTTCCTATAACAGAGGATATTTTATTTCGTAAATATTTGATATGAGGTGCCAAGTTAACTTTTCATCTATAATTAGGAATGAATTCGAAACATATACAGGAGTTGTATCATCAGCATACAACTTGACAGAGTTTTTCAAACCTATATTAGACATCGAGTTGATATATATATATATATATATATATATATATATATATATATATATATATATATATATATATATCAAAAATACAGTTGTGTCCAGAATCGAGCCTTGTGGAACTCTATAAGTAATTGGCATTAAAGGAGATTGCTCACCATTAACATACATTGCTTACGGCATGTTAGCTAGTTAGTAAACCAGGCTAATTCTTTACCTTTTATTCCTATTAGTTCAATTTTTTTTTAAAGTATATTGTGTTTAACAGTATTAAATGCTTTGCACAAATCAAGCGAGACGAGGGCACATTTGAGACCATTGTCAAGGCTTTTTGTATTTCTGATATAAGATCCTCTGCCTCTCCTTGTATCACTTGATTTGTGAAAGCCATATTGAAAAGGAAACATGAACTCGATTTTTTCCAAGTAAGCAACCAGCCTGGTGTTAACAATGTTTTCAACAATTTTAGACAATATGGGTAAAATTGATATTGGTATGTAGTTATTACATTCTTACTTTTTTCCTGCCTCAAACAGAGGCACTACCTTGGCAATTTTGATCTTACTTACACTTAGATAGCACATATAAAAACAAAAGAAGTATAAAAGATTTCCAATTTAAAAAATAAAATTTCAGACTACCTTCTGCTAATTAATATACTTATACTTATTGTTTACAAACACATAGATAAAAAAATTCAGGACATAGAATTACATCAGCTAATGTAAGTAAATTATAACACAAAATCATAGGATAAAGATATTCATGAACATAAATGTAAATGTTAAACTTAATTGGAGTATTGAGTTCACAATTATTTTGTTTTTTCAAGGGAATCTAATTGCCCATTTCTGAAGTATAAACACTGACTGGAAGAGTTGACTGCTACATACCCTCCCAGAAAGATATGCCATACTGTAGATGGGAGTCTATAATTGCATAATAAACAGATTTGGCAACAGTAAATCCCAATTCGTTCGATACTGATCTTAAAACATAACAATCAGATGCCAATTTTTTATTCAAATGTGTTATCTCCTCTTCTAATTCAAAATTTCTCTCCAAAAGTAATTCCAGAAATTTTGCTGAATTCTTATTTCCTATCAGTTGACTTCCTATGTGCACATCTGTTACACAACCTTTGAAAGAAATAACACTTGTCTTTCTGGAATTTAGAGAGAGAAGATTGGAATCGAACCAAATCTGGATTGTAACCATGTCAGTAGATATTATTTTGGGCAGTTTACTCTTATCTTTATGGAAGTTGGTTTTTGCCAGTTAAAAGAAATAATACAATATTTAGTGATATCTGATATATAAATATATATATATATATATATATATATATATATATATAAATATATATATATATATATATATATATATATATACAGGGTTACTGGAAACATGTCACGATCCCTTTAAGTGGTGGTAGTAGATAGAGGTCATTAGTTATCGAATTACATATATCTGGTCTGATATTGTATTGTATGCATATATCTGGTCTTTTCATTGTCCTTTATAAAAATTATCAGGTTCAAAATGTAGAGGCAAGGTAGCGTTAGTATTTTTGATTTCCTGAATTGTGGCATACACGATTCTGAAGAGTGAGTTTTGTTCATAGTTCTTATGATTTTTTTTTGTGACCGAAATGCCATTAAGAGTTGGGTTGAGGTTCCCCAGAATATTATAGGCATAGCGGACTGTGCAAGTCCGTAATAAAGAATCCTCAGTATGTCAGCTGATACTGTATTCCTCAAATTCCTTATAATATATGTAATTGTGTTGAACAAAAAGTGGAGATATGATCATCCCATGAAAGTTTTCTATCAAGCATAACACCTAGGAACTTCATACTATCTTTGCTTTCTATCGAGATCATTTTCAAGTAGAGATCATTTTCAAGTAGATATCATTTTCATGATTCATATTTTTTGGCAAGAATCATATATGAAAGGTCTCAGTAGTATTTAGTGCTAGTCCATTTTTATTACAATAGTCCCCTATTTCCTTTGATGCTTTATTAAGTACTATTATTTACTAGTTGTTAATTTTTTTATTTTTTTTTACATTAATATTGTATCATCTGCATAGAGAATGATTTTGATCTGCCGCAATACAGGTTTCTTTTATGTCACTCGTGAAGATGAAGATTATAAAGAAGAGAGGCCCTAAGATGGAGCCTTGAGGTACACCTTTATGAAAACTTTATCTTGTCTTGGATTTCACAGAATCTAACACTAGTTTGTTTTCGATTGTCTAAGTAGGAAGATGCCCAGTCCAGAGCAAGAAGAAGTCTAGATTCAAAAGAAAGGCATGGAAAATAATAAGACTATAAATACCTAGTTTTTGTCCTTCAAAGAGAAGTATATAATTGAAAACATACAGAGAAAAAAATATTCCTCATTATTCAATATAAAGAACTGAGATATTTTTCCCGGTTTGCATAATTGATGTAAATATGAAATAACAATACAAAAACTCATTAAACCTAATTTAAAAAAATGGATAGGTATATTATCTTTTTTGAATCAGCATTTTATACACAATAGTGAAAAAATACCACCTAAATGTTCTTACGATAGATATAGAAATATTATTTTTAAGAAATTTCAACAAAAGATGGTGGGAGATCATTCTTGGGAAATTTTTCCATTATAAATTAATTAAATAGCTAAATTCCGGTTATAAAAAGAATATCACTAAACTATGAGATTGCTATCACTAAAAGATAATTCAATAAAAATAAGCAGAGAACTCAAAGGTGTTTGAAAAAAAATCTCCATGACCTTCTCAATGACAAATATTTTACATACCTCCTTCTTATTTCTCTTTCGTATGGTTTCAAATAACCATCTCGTTCGAGAAGAGCATTGATATTTGGTACATCCACTTCCATAGGATCTAGTTTGCTATATTTGCCACCCATTTCGAATATACGCCGGCAACTTAAGACCCTTTTTAGAACAACTCAATCCCAAATTCCACCTGGCAATCCTCTAACGCTCTAATTCATCAACGCTTTTGATTGATAACGAATAATCGGTGTCAAAAAGTCAAACTATATCTAATATTTTTGGTGATTATAATTTGGTTGCATTTTTATTTGAAGGAGAGCGATAACGATAATAAAATAAAGTGAGGTTAGACCTTGGACCAGTGTTGCATATCACCAAAAAAAATAGTAATATTTTCAAAGATAGTAATAGATTCTAGTAATGGATGTTGACACAAATAATAATAAATAATAGTTTTTTAAAAACAAAAAAACACGCTTTTATAGAAAACCAGACTAAAAAAATAAAAAATAAGAAAAAAATTTATTTTATTTTAAAAAAATTACCTGTGATCTGAGACATTTCTTACTTTACTGCCCTAGGTGTGTAATGTACTATATAATTATTGATACCATGCACCCCACGCTTTTTTTTTTAATAAAATAATTTTTTTTCTTATTTTCAATTTTTTTTGACTGGTTTTCTATAAAAGCGTGTTTTTTAGTTTTTTCAAACTATTATTTATTTCCTACTTTTTAGTGTGGTTCATTTATAAAAGCGTGTTTTTTTTAACTATTATTTTAATAGTTTTTTTGCAAATAAAAAAATGGAATAATCTTTTCAAATTAGGTAATCATAATCTCCGACCCCATAATTTTAAAAAACATAATAACCGACCCCAAAAACCCCCACGTACCAATTTTGAATAGAATCAGACCATAATCACAAAACTCGGCCACCATTTTTAAGCCGCCATCTTGAATTCTTCAATTTTTATAAAAGAATCATAATATTCGATTTCAAAACCCCCACATACCAATTTTGAATAGAATCAGACCATAATCACAAAACTCGTCCACCATTTTGAAGCCGCCATTTTCAATTTTCAAATTTTGACCAAAGAATCATAATCTCCGACCATGAAAACCCTCAGATACCAATTTTGAAGCGAATCGGACCATAATCACAAAACTCGTACGCCATATTGGAGCCGCAATTTTTTTTTCACACAAAAATTTCTTAATGCATTGTCACCGGAATTATGTACACCTGCCAAATTTCACATCATTCGGACGTCTGGAAGTGGGTCAAAATCGTGCCCAAAGGAGTCGGTTACAAACAAACATACAAGTGAAGCTAATATAAAGCGTGTAAAAAGAAGCCGCCGAAGGTGTTTTTTTTTTGGAATCTATTACTATTTATCGAAAATCTATTACGTTTTGGTGAAACCATGAAAGCATTTGAAAATGGTAGAAATAGTCCATATTTCTGAAAGTGGAGTGGTTACACAAATAGAAGCAGGAGGAAACTCTTAACACATAATATAGGCCTATATTCTGTGCTCTTAAGTCAATCTCCACAAAAAAAAAGTTTTCATCGATTAGAACAGAACTATATATATAGTATTTTTGATTTCCAGAATGGTGGCTTACACGATTCTGAAGGATGAGTTTTGTTCATAGTTCTTATGATTTTTTTTGTGACCGAAATGCCATTAAGAGTTGGGTTGAGGTTCCCCAGAATATCATGCTATATATATATATGTATATATATATATATGTATATATATATATATATATATATATATATATATATATATATTATGATTTCTATGAATAGAACACACGATTTCTTAACAATTGCACCAACTTAAAATGAAAAAAGATAGCGACTATGATGATGGGGACATTTTTATTCCATTGTCCAAGTGTACCAAGCAGTGTTGCATATGACCACAAAAAAAGTAGTAATATTCAAAGACAGAATAGTAATAGAAAGTAATAGATTCTGACTCAAAAAAAAACTAATGATATGGAAGCTATTGAATATTCACCTGTCCATATTCACTATTCCATATATTATTGAATATAATAAATAATCAATAACAGCCAGGATCGCAGCGAAGACCTCTAAATTCGAAAATACATGTCAAATATCAATTATTTTAGCCATTCAATTTCAAAGAACTCACAGATCATGCGTCTGTGATTCATGTCGCATGCACAGAACTTTTTACTTCTGTAGTTGCATTTCTTTCCTCGGTGTTCCATGTTACGAAATTCCGTCGAATACTTTAAAGGCTAGTTTTCATCACAGCGGATTGCGGATGGCGGAATGAAATTCCGCGTAAGAGATGATCCTCGCATCAAACAAACGTTTTCATAAACGCGGAGCGTATTTAGTGAATTCTAGTAACTTTTTTATTTGGACAAGATAACTATCTGGTTTTTGACAAACGACAGAACATCATTGTCATGTCAAAGGTTGTTTTGATTTCAAAACGAATTGAGTAGTACAAAAAATATAAATATATTATTCATTCAGTATTTAGGTTGGCATGTGGTATAGAAAAATTAACACAAAAGTTCGTAAAATTTGTTTGTTGGGACTACTTCAAGCATTTTCCAAAATAATTAAAGAAAACTAAACCTAAACGATGGTGGGTAAGAAACATATTTTTAAACAGAAAAGCTCAAGGATCATATCATAATCTCTTCTTCGTCCAGAATTATCTTGCCCAACACACGTAAAGAGTACGATTATCAAATTACTTGAACACTTTAACCACAAAATATCCCTATTTGTGACTTTAACGACACAAATACAGACCATTAACAAATATAAACCTGAGCTGGATTATAACCTACTTATCTAATGTCAAACTGCCAAAAGCTCTGAAAACGCCAGAAAGTTAAAATGTTTAACATAAAATGAGACTCCGCAAAATGTTAAAATATCCGCAAATATTTCGCGCCATTCACATTTTGAATATTTTCTACCAATCAGAAAAAGTCCGCAACAAAATAATCCGCCATCCGCTGTGATGAAAACTAGGCTTAACCCTAATCTTTAAATCCACCCGATGATATTTTGTTGAAATAGTAATAGATTTGTAATTTTTTGAGAGTGTACGTAATAGTGTAATAGATGGGATCCAAAAGTAATAGAACTATTACTATAGTAATAGCATAGCAACACTGCTTTGGACGGTCTCTCTCTCTCGGTTTATGGTCCTTGCTAGGTGTGGGCGCAGTCAATCAGCTCTATTCGTTTGGGGGCTCAACTTTGTCTGATATTCATCATGTTCATCATTGTGAATTGGATTTTTTCTTTCTTTCGTCATAAGTTATAATCTTCTTTTTCGATTTTGTCTATTAAGCAATATAATATATTTTATGCTGAACAGAGTTTGCAAAGAGGGTATGAGATACGCCCAAACACTTGAAAAATTTAGTTAAATACCCAACTTTACTCTCAAAGTTATATTACCATTGTTTAAAGAGCTCTTTTTTCTCTTTAAACAATGATATTACTCACTAAGATAAACATTCCAGAATTTCCCGAATTCCACTTTGTTGGCTAACCTACTCGTGGACTGAGGGAGTTTTGTCCAAGTTGCCAACCTAGATTTTTGCGAGTAAGCGACAACTTCAGAGTAATAATAAATATTTATTATTACTCTGAGGCGACAACCATACTTATGTAAATATAACAGAAATCTTAAGCCCACATTGCGACAACACGATTGTCAAAATTCGCCCCTAAGACCACTTGTCGCATGAACTACTAATCCTGTTCGTTTGAAATGCTCAGCCTGCTCAAAAAATCATGGAGATTACGTAATTGTAACGTGATTGATTTGATTTTCATGATCCAGTAGCAAAAATGATATTTAATAATATAGAACACCAAACAATATTACATTACATTATTATGTTACATTATGTTCAATATCCAATGAGCTGCACGATAGGATATAACAAACTGTGTGTGCAGTAACTCCTAACTTAATGAATATATTATCTATATCTAGGTATATTGAAAATGATGACGTACTTTGAGAGATATCCTCCAGTATGTACAAAAATCTCTCAAGCATTATATATTTAAATTTAAATTGCGCTTACCTTAAGCTAACTATAAATTTGAAAAATTCTAATACTAAGTCTAAATCTGAATTCGAAGGAAATTAAAGCAATTCTTGATCAAATTAAATTCAGCGAAAATTAAACTTAAACCCGCTTTCTTTAATCCACATATCAATCTTGAGCTTATTTCTTTTGTATATTTTTGTTTTCAATTGCAGGGGCAAGGCATTAAAAGCCTTTGGACCAGTAAAATGTATGTTCTTTTGCATGGCTAAGTGCTTGACAGAGGGAAGTAGTACATTTTGTTGAGTTGCATTTCTCGTGTTTAATTGATGCTTCAATTCTAATTTATAGTAAGGCCTTTTGAGCATAAACCTGATTATTGATTTTAAACAATTATAGTTTTTAAACAAGATTTCGGTTGAAAATCGCTTATTTTTAAAATGCATTACTTTAATCCTGTACTACAAACAAAGGTTCCAATACTGTCTTACAGGCACTTCCCCAGGCCACTAGGCCATAGCTTATCACCGACTCAACAATAGAGTAATAAACCATTCTAAGAATCTTTCCTTGTAGCACATTTCTTAGTTCATAAAATTTATATATGAGTTTTCTTATTTTAGCTACTACATACAAAACATGTGTTTTCCAAGTTAAATTTTCATCTTAAATCATGTTGGTCAAACTCGAACGAACACTAAGCAAATCATAACCTAATCACTGGGTAACTAGTGATTGCTTGAGAGATGTTTATTTCGATGACTACCGTGTGGCAACCATGTTTTGTAGAGAGAGGCATATTCGTGGTGGTTCAGGTATTCTAGTCAAAAATTTCACTGATGTCACTGAAATAATAGCAATAAAGAAATTATCCAGAGAATGTGAAATTGAAATCTGTGCGATTTGCTGTAGAGTAGATTCCTCGAAAATTGTAATTATAACTACATGTAGACCTCCAAATGGAAATGTCAACATATTTCTCGATTATCTACTGCAGGCTCTTAAGATTGCCGAGACAAAGTCCCACAATATTATTTTGTGCGGGGACTTCAATATAGCCTATTTATCGAATGATCTGAACACCAAATCTCTTATGGATTGTGTCAGTTCGTTTCGACTGAATGTAAATATGCGGGGCCCAACTAGAATTTTCACAAATGCGAATGGTCATACAAGTCGAACCTGTATAGATTATATGGTGACTGCTTTCTCGAATCTAACTTATGCCTGTCAATTGATTCAACCAAATATTGCTGATCACCTATCCCATTTATTAACCTTTAGCGAAGAGATTTGTGTATCTAACAACAAACAAAATGTTATATCTAGGAAACGACAAGTCAATCGGGGTAACATTAACGAACTCAGAATTAGATTAAGTGATATCAATTGGTATCCGACTTTGTACGACTTGTGCATAAGCGAAGCCTTTTCTTATTTTCTAGAATCGCTTTACTGGTGCTTTGATGTATCCTGCCCAATAAAACCTGTTATCTCTAAAAAACCCAAAAATGGTTGGATTTCAGAAGAAATTATACAAGAGGGCAATTATCTTGGAGAATTTTTTAAATCAACGACAACTTCTGGGGAAGTCGATCCAGAACATAGAGAAATATATAAAAATAGGTTGAAGAAACACAAGTCTGCAATTAGTAATGCAAAGACCGAATACTTCTCCAATAAAATAGAAAACGCTCAAAATAAAACAAAAGAGACATGGAACATAATTCACTCTGAGTTAGGAAAAAAGAAGTTAATTGTTGAAGATCCAGATGAGGTAGTGGAACTATTTGCTGATCACTTTTCTAGGGCTGCTGAATCAACATTGGCCGATCACTGCGGTCAAAATCTAACTCTGCCCTGTACCACCAGATTGTATGTTGATATCATTCACCCATTTCAGAATGGACCTATTACAGAAACAGAAATAATTGACTCACTAAATTTGATGAAAAATAAAAAATAATCTGGGATAGATGAACTTTCTATAATGCTATAACACCATACCACACAATATTAAAGATACCACTAATCCATACAAATTCAAAAAATTACTAAGAACTCACATTATTGTACTGGGACAACAATACGCTACTAACTTAATAGAACAAACTAATTAAAATTTACTGATTCATCCTTTTAAGACTCTAACTAACCAATACTTCGTGGAAAAGTAGCGAACTTTACACAACTTCTACAGGAAATCATCTCTTTTTTATGATACTGACTATTAATTGTGATCTATTGCTTATACAACGACTGTTCTAGTTTATGTTACTCCTTTATATTGAATCTCGAACAGTTCTGCTTTTGTGATATTCAACTTATGAAATTGCAAATAAAATAATTGTTTCACTCCATAGATATACCCACGCTCAAGGCTTTTTCCTTGTGGGATTTTTTATTTAGAGATAATTTTTTTAATAATTTTTTATTCTTCTAGCATAATTTTATATTTATATATAGTAAATGTACCAAAATATTGTCATATACCCACGTTCAAGGTTTCCCTTTTAATTTTATATTTTATATATACTTTTTGAACTTATATACTTTGGGTTTTTATTTAAATAATTTTTAATAATTTTCTATTCTTCTAGTATAATTTTATATTTATATATAGTAAATGTACCAAAATATTGCTATATACCCACGCTCAAGGTCTTCCTTTTGTGGGTCTTCCTTGTTTATTCAGAGGAAATTTCTTTTTTTATGATACTTGTATAATTTTATAATTGATACTTATATTCTTCTTGTAATCTATATGTCATAAACTGAATAAACATTATTATTATTATTATTATTATTATTACTATTAAGAATGTAATAGATTTGATAATATATATATCCCCTTACTTACCTAATGAACCAGTCATACATTCAAGGGTATTTTCCCACTGAGTTGAAAAAGGCACTAGTTATTCCCTTATTCAAAAAAGGAGATAAGACAGAGTTAGATAACTATAGACAAATTTCCCTACTCTGCTCACTCTCGAAGTTGTACGAGAAAGTAGGATAATGAATTACTTGGAAATGAACAACTTGATATGCGGTAACCAGCATGGTTTTAGAAAAAATAATTCTGTGGAAACGGCATCATTCCAATTTCTCAATTTTGTTTACTCTGAAATAGATTCTAATAACTGTGTAATTAGCCTGTTTTTCGATTTGTCAAAGGCATTTGACACGGTGTCATCCGAATTTCTAAATAATAAGTTGAAAATGCTCGCTTTTCCAAATAATTTATTGACATGGCTGAAATTATATATGTATGGACGTAGTATGACTGTGAGAAATAACGTTTTTAAGTCAAGTGAGCGTGATGTTAAATTAGGTGTACCGCAAGGGTCAGTCCTAGGACCCCTACTATTCGTGCTATTTGTCAACGACTTGCCCGAACACGTAACTGATTGCTACATCACCATGTTTTCTGATGATACAACAATTACAGTTGCTAGCCCTGATCCAAATGTAATATTATCTAATGTCGGCAGAATCATTGATTCATTATTCACATCATGGTGTGATAGAAATCAACTCATTTTAAACACAACAAATTAAGTCAGTTTCAATGAAATTCTATAATAGGAAGGATAATATCCCTAGTGAAATAAACGCTATTGATGAAATAGTTATGTCGCAAGATGTAAAATTCTTGGGAACACTTCTAGATGAGAGGTTAGACATATCAATCACGTATGCAAGAAACTGAATTCAGCATTCTTTGCAATCAAGCAGATGAAAACATGTGTAGCCAAGGAGAGTTTATTAAGCATTTATTATGCAATGGTATACTCTCACATTTCCTTCAACATAATGTCATGGGGATGTGGTAAAGATTTTGGTAGAGTGTTTATAGGGCAGATTATTATTTGATATGGACTATCGAGATAGTTGCAAACCAATATTCATAAGAGAGAAATTGTTAACTGCTCCATCCATCTATATTTTGAAATGTTTGAAATGCATTAGAAGCAACTTGAAATCCTTTGATACCAATGCTTCTTCGCATGCTTACAACACACGACATGGTGGTCTCCTAAAAATACCAAACCACAAAACCACGAAATTCCAAAATGCTTCTCTCTACAAAGCATTGAGCTTCTACAACAAATTGCCAACGGCAATAAAAAATTCTGAATGTGATAGAATATTCTTTAACAAAACAAAATGTTTGCTGACTGAAAAAGGTTACTATTCCTATCAAGAATATTTGGATGATCCATTATGGTAAATTATTTCACTTTCAATTATTTATTTCACTTTTAATATGTTACTTGTAGTGTGCTGCCATCTTACTCGTTCAGTGATAAAGCTTCAATTCAATGATTTTAATTATGTATGGTCATGGTTCATTTGTACTCGGGTTACGATTTTGTTTATACTGATAATCGTGTCACTCTTAAATATGTATCTGGTGTTGTGCTGCCGTCATGTCCGTTTGATTTTATTTATACACATGATCCTTATTTAGTTTATTTATACTCAATGACCAACAATATGGTTTTGCTGTATCATGTGATTTATGTATTGTAGGACTTACCATATGTACACATTGTACCCAAAGGGCTAATAAATTTATTATTATTATTATTATTAATCATTTGTAAACTAACCTCTTCTAATATAATTTATTGTCAGTACCTATGAACGTTTTTATATTATTTAATTTTTCACGTATAATTCAAATTACCATCTGTTGGAACTAAATAAGGATCCAAATTTTCATCTATCGTATTTCTATTTGATATATTTTGATACTTTGTCTTTATAACTTCCTCCATTTTCTTATTGCTTCCTCCTGATCACTTTGATTTGATTTTTCGGCTTCCTGAAAACTGATGGAGCAGATTGAGCAATTCTGTAGCATTTTGCTCCTTTCAAACGAACACTCTTCGAGCAATTGCTCGGAACAAACGAACAACCAAATATTGCTCAAATCAGATTAGAGCAACGTGAGCATGGCAAACTGTCTACGAATCTGATTTAAGCAATATTTGGTTTTCCGTTTGCTTCGAGTAATTGATAAGAGAGTGTCCGTTCTACAGGAGTGAGTTGTAACAGATCAGATAAAGTAGGCCTTATCCAAAGAGAGTAAACGTTATCTGAATAGGAGGTACTAATAAGCTCTAGCCAATCAGCATCTTGTAGCATTAACCCGTCATAGCGACGTACATGGACATGAGTACAGGATGCCCACGTAACATACAGAGTGGTCCAATATACATTCAAGAGCTCTCAGCTACCAGAGTCGGAGTGTGCTAGTCCGCCACTGTCCAGAGAGAAGGGTGGCCATGAAATGACCATATACGTCACTACGACTCACAAATGATCTTTCATCCCTTTCTATTAGTATCACTTGTCTTATGGGGAATAGACTTTCCTATTCAGATACTCTCTTTGGGCCTTATCAGCTTCCCCAATTTTCAGGTTACAAAAATTATATAAAAAATGATCAGATTGCGGCCATAAGTGGTTCTTCCCCAGAGGAAGATGATGAACTGGAAAAAGTCCCCAGTCATTTTTTTTTCGAGCAATGTCAACATAATATTTATATTTATTTTTGAATTCCTATGACATTTTTAAGTAATTAGGCAATCCATCGACCTGTCAAAACGAAAGCAATATGGCGGCTGTTGGCACACATTGTGATTCGTCATAAGCGACCATAGTGGTAAAAGTGTTTATTTTGTGATTTTCTGTGCGAATTTGAGTAGTTTTTTCAATTTTGGATTATAATTCGAGCTTCAACTGAAGAAAAATGCCCCTTTACTTGCATTGTAGTTAACTGTGGGTCCCGTCACGACAGGGATATAGTCGTGTTTCACTCGGTGTCTATATACAGTTTCAAATCATAAGTTTTTGACCAGTTAAAATGACTTATCGAGGAGGAGAAGATCTCTATGGTTAGCTGCAATCAACCGAGAAGATCTTACGGATTCGAAAATCAGGTATCAGAGAGGCTGCAGCAGACATACCCTGTGTGCACATTCGTGATAATATCCATCATTCGGTCATGGATTCCTATAACTTCAAACTTTTGTGATTTGATTTGTTCCTACGATTACTTGTATAATTTTGCCTACTTATATATCTCAGAACTATTGTACATTAGGAAGTCCCATTTCAAATAAAGTTCATATATATATATATATATATATATATATATATATATATATATATATATATTGTTCTCGCCCTTTGTTATATTTAGTTAAGTAAAGGAAAACTATAGACACAGTCCGGCAGCATTGTATCTCTCCGCTGACGAGAGAGTGGAAAAACAATACTTCAGTACCATCTAAGAGTAAGTGCACATCGGGGTGTACAAGTTTCGGCGGTTTTTAAGCTGTTCTAAAAACTCTGTAACGGTGCTAGGTTCGGCTAGCTGGTCCTTTCGATCTACGAAATTGTGAAATTGCTCATACTTCCTTATCCCAACTTTCCTTCCCAACCACGTTTACCCAGTGAACAAAAATTGGACTTATAAGCCAAGGAAAAGTCTCACCAACGAAATATCTGTGAGTATAATTTTGATTTTACAAATTTCAAATTGAGCTAAGAGGGAACATATATATATATATATATATATATATATATATATATATATATATAGATAATTGATATATTTTCCACTTCAAAACTAGAGAAAACTCCAAATGAATGTTCATATACATGTACCTACCTCCTCAAAAAACATTCTTATAGGTATTGTCATTGAATAACTGGAATACAAATTTTCTATAGGATTCTGGTGATTCAATGAATAAAAATATTTAGAAATATATTTTTCAATCTCAACCTTTCCTTTATAGATAATTTAGGTAATTATCGAAAGCCTCGATCAAGTCTTGTGAAGGATCTTCTATTTGATTACTCTCGTTTCGGACGTCCATCGTCTTAGTATTTGAAAAGATTTTCACGACGTTTCGAATGCTTGTATCTGCAATCGTCTTCAGGTGAATACTGTATTCAGACAATTGCTGATACAAGCATTGGAAATGTGAAAACCTTTTCAAATACAGTAAAGCGAGTAATCAAGTCACCACATCGTCTAGAACCTTCAAACAAAGGGTGTTGTAATTTATTAAAAGTAAAAATTGGAAATATCGTGATATTTATCGAAATTGTACTATATACAAATATTAATATTGTCTTTTTTTATTATTGGTACTAAATTAAGAGTAATAATCAACTGAATCAGTGAAACAACGAATGAACAAACATTTATTTATTGACAAAAATAACTAAAAATGCATAGTAAGAGATGAAGTTGCCATGAAATCAATTTTAAAATTAAATAAAAATAGTATTCTTATCAAATACAAACAGTATGCAAAAGGCTAGTCGTCCAATAAACTTGTCAACTGTCTGTCATTGGCCACACAGCTTTCAAATCTGTGCGTGACATTGCCTCTAATATAGCACCAATATGACTGCATACTCTGTTTCCGGCCATACAAGTACAGTGAGCAGTACAAATGCTTCCATCCTTTGCAATTATGTACCAAACATCTGAAGGTTTTTAATTTGCCTTTTGTGAATGTTGACCTGAAAAAGTTATGTTGATTAGAAAGAACTATTATGAAAGTTGAGAAGTAATTTTCTGAAATATCTTATCAATGTCTTATAATAAACAAATGTGGCAATAAACATAATAGATCAGACCAGAAGTTATAAATTTCCTCTAATGAATTATTATTTCCTCATAATAATTCACTTCGATGACTCAAGATTTGCTACTGTACCCGTACCCATTAGAAAAAGCCTGCTGCCTAGGAAAAGACATTCTAGACTAACTAAAATATATGAATGATTCTGAATCTTTGTTCCCACCTCAACGAACCCAGATTCAAAATATGTATAGATCCTAAACTTGTATAGGGCTTCATCTGCGTTTAGGAATGGAAGCTATGAGTAAAAACCAAATACGAAATAATATCCATATTCGTAACAGGAGGAGCACCAACAATTGAACAATTCAGTTCAGAAATATTCAGTTTAAAAGGATCTAAATCACTGATCAATCTCAACTTCATTTTATACCAACACAAAAGCTCCAAAAATAACCAAAAATACACTTTTACTAGCCAAAAGAGCACACTGACAATGACGATTATCAGTTTGTGTGCCAACAACCGCCATATTGGGTCACGTGGTTTGGATTGCCTAATAGTAAAATTTGAAGGTCATAACCTGATTTTCGCGCCATTTGGTCTGTGGGTCTAACCTATAATCTTTGGTTTAGTATTCTGTGGTCTAGTGTCAACTGCAGATTTTCAATTTTCACTAGTCTACTGTCTGCCTCTGGGTATGCCTGCCGTTGCCATTTTCTAACAATTGGATGTTTGTTTTCAGGGACGTTGGGGGTTGCTTTGTTCAATTTAATACATTTTCAACAGGTAAACAACTTTTTGTTATTATCATAGTTACTCAAACAATATCGTCAAGTCAATCCTGTCGGTTGATATCATTTCAAGTTCGTGACTATTGAAGAAATGCTTACATTATTCATAAAATAGTCAATGAAAATAATCGAAATTCACTAAATATATAAATTAGTAGTAATTTCTCTTATCAGTATTTTCTGTAATATTTACATTTTCATTTAAAACTTTTACAGAATCAAAGAAACAAGCCCATTTCATATTCAACCACTTGTTGATTGTGAGTTACCCCACTTACCCCTGACACTGTATCAGAAGTTGACAACAATCAAATCACCTAAGAGTTGTTTTTATTCCTAAACTGTATGTATAGTTTGTAGGGTAAATCGTCATTTGCATAGTTTTAAAAATAGCAAATTTCCGCAATAATTCTAAAACAAAAACGATGCTTGAGACTAATCGAGTGAATGCAAGGGTGCATTTGAATTCATAGTTTTGAAACTGACAATGACAAACATTGAATAAAGGTCCATGAATCCAGCTTTGGTGGCTGCATTTGAAAACTGACAAAACTGCATTATACATTTGTTAACTGTGCCATAGCACATAGTCACTGATATCCAAAACCATTTTTCTGATAATACGATTTAAGCATGATTTTTCTTAGACCTGAAAGGGCCATATGATTCTGTGGACTTGAATATTCTCGAGGAAAAGTTGGATTATTTTGGCATCGATATGAAGGTTGTGGGCAGGATTACCAAACTATATCAAGAGAAACATGTGTTTGTCAGAGATACTCACAATGCCTTGCATGGACCAAGAGTTGTTTCTCAAGGAACACCACAGGGATCAGTGATGAGTCCCATTTATTCAATGTGTACACAGCAGAATTGCATCACATTTTTTATAATTCATTCAAAGTTATACAGTATGCAGATGATTTCTGTATATACACTGTTCGTAAGGCACCATCTAAAATACATAATGTACTGTACTGTTTGAAGAACTGGCTCACACAACAACGATTCACTCTCTCCCCCGAAAAATCAAGCATTACATTTTTCTCCAGACTTTGTGTCTACTCAGATATTATGTGGTACTGGATAGAAAACTAACCTGGATGTCACATACTGAACATGTGCAGAAAAAATGTGAGAAAGGTATGACCATGTTAAGGTGTGTCGCAAAAACTGAACAAGGAGCAGATCCAAAAATAGCCCTCATGTTTTATAGGTGTGTTGTATGGTTCATCATCTTCTACGAATTCAACTTCTATAGGCACAATTCAATACAGAGCAATTAGAATATGCATAGGAACAATCAGATCTTCACCAAGACCTGCAATTCTAGCTGAGGCACAAGAGCCACACCTATATATAAAAAGAACATTCTTGGCATGCAAGACGTTAGTCAAGAAAATGAAATTCTCAGCAGATAAGTTCACACGCAAGATTTATAATGTTACTGTAGAAAATGTAACCAACAATTACTGGAAAATAAAAAATAGTCCAGTTTATTGGAAATTTGCGAAAAAATCGTAAGTAACCTTTAAATGATCCCAGCACACAAGAAATAGTAATAATTCCCCAATATTTGGAAATTCCTAGTGTGATTAATAACCTTATCAAATCTTTGCTGAGTACCTAGTTCTAATCCAAATGCGGAAATTATATACACTGATGGCCCCAAAACTGAGTTAGGTACTGGATGGGCGTTTTACATTTCATCCACCAAGATGACTCACAAATTTCAAATAATGAAAAAACTGTTAATCAATAACATACACAAACCAGACACTATAGAAATCAATAAATGAAAAGTAAAATGTAATTCCTCTGTGCGTTTTTTAGGAGTTCACATCGATGACAAATTATCCTCAATAACATACGCAATTAGAGTACTAAAACCAAATGCAAACACAAAAGTCCTGCTCTCAGTATATTATGCACATTTTTTGTCTAGAATGAAATTTGTTATTGCAACATGGGGAGGGTGTTAGGAATAAGTATTTTCAAATGTCAGAAAAAAGTCATAAGAATAATATTTGATTTATCTTGTCTTGTCATGTAGGGGAGTTTTCAAATCAAAAAACATATTGACCGGACCTGCAATTTTTATTTTGGAATCAATAACATTTTTAATCAAACAAAAAGAGTATTTTCAAAACTATAGGTATAAGGACTCAAGATCATAGAACTAGGTTTAAAAGCAACTATAACTATCCCATGCATACAAAGACTGCTTTCGAGAAAGGATGGCTTTATAATGCAATAACATTTTTCAATAATATTCCTAACGAAATAAAAATAATTGAGAACTCTGGAAGCTTGTTAAGATTGCTGAGGAGTTATTTATGTGGCATAGAGCCTTATTGTATCAATGATTATTTTCTCTAGTCTCCAATGAAAATAGTATTTATAATACCTACTTAGGGTTTTAGGATCATATGTATGTATTGTATTATCTTTGTGCATTTTTCTATATTTGTATATATATATATATATATATATATATATCTATATATATATAATTGTAGTGGGTTTTCTTGGGTTTTGGTTCGTTAGGATAAGTAACTATTTTTGTTTAAAACATTTTAATGGACAGCTTTTAATAATAATGACGTTTCGCCTGGAGGCCCCCAGGCTTCTTCAGATTAGAGCTGCCAAAACAATTTCATAGGGGTAAAATTATTAAAAGCTGTCCATTAAAATGTTTTGAACAAAAATAGTTACTTATCCTAACGAACCAAAACCCAAGAAAACCCACTACAATTACTAAAACTACATGGTTCAAGAATCAAAGTGAGAAGTATATATATATATATACATACTGTATTTTATTTATCTTATGTTTACTATGTACTTGTTTGACATATTTCTCAGACCAGAACTCCGCAGAAATAAATAAATTATCTTCTATTTACACAGCTGAAATTTGCACAATAGAGAGGGCACTACTTTGGATAAGGAGCAACAAGATTAGCAAATCAATGTTATGATCAAGTTTTGCTTTGTAACATCAGAAGACACATACATACTATTAACTCCTCCTCAGGTAGAGTTAGATTCGTTTGGGTCAAAGGCCTTGCTGAAATAATGGGCAATGAGTTGGCCGATCAAGCAGCAAAAGAAGCTACCCAGTTGATTGATAAAGAAAATATTTTTACTACTCTAGCCTTCATAGATCATTTAAAAAGAATTCAAGAAGACAAGTGGCGAGATATTTGGCATAACTACACCCTAAATTCTAATAATCCTTTTACTATTATTCATCCCATCCTTCCCAAGACAATACCACACATTGAATCTTATACCGTATCTAGATTTTATTCCGTTACAATAACACGTCTCAAACTCAATCACGGAATTTTCCCCGTACATTTATTTGGAATAGGCGCACACAATACTAGCTTATGTTCATGTGATGTTCAGTCGTCGATTTGAATAATTTATTTTTCGCATATGTAATATGCGTAATGTTAAAACCATGTGCAAGAAACACAAAACCTTCTGTTCACACTTACAATTCTCAATATCCCGTCAGTATCACAAGCCTTCTAGCCATGGAAAACAAGTTGATCTGTGATGCACTGATTACTTTGTAATCAAAACCAAAATAAATATATATATATATATATATCTCTTTATTTAGTTGAAAAACTAATTCATTTACAATAGTACATACATTGTCACATTATAAATAAAATTAAATTAACATGAAAAAATACAAACAGCCTGATTAAAAATACATAAATACATTGTCACATTATAAATAAAATAAAATTAACATGAAAAAATACAAACAGCCTGATTAAACATACATACATATAGATAAAAAGTTACATAAAAAAGTCATACACAATAATATACTAATTTTTTATTAAGTAATCCTTCAATCGTCTTTTGAATGTATTTATCGAACCACTCTCTTTAATTTCTTGTGGGAGGTCATTAAAACAATCTACTCCTTTATAAAATAATGAATTATGTGTACTATTTTTTTTATATTTTTCAACCTTTATGTTGTTTCTGTTTCTTGTGTTATACTCATGTATGTCAGCCACATAAGTTAATTTATTCTGTAGATATACAGGTGAATATCCAATTTTGATTTTAAAAATAAAGATTAGTGTTTGGTACTCGAAGAGTTTCTTCACTGGTAGCCATTGAAGGGTTTGCAACATATTTGCTATCGGTGTTATCCTCGAACATTGTAAGATTATTCAGCATAGCACGATTCTGCATCTTTTGTAGTCTGTTTATTTCATTTTGATTGAGAAAAATAGAATGGTAAACAATAATTTAAATGTGGAAGGATTATGGAGTTGTATACTAATAATTTATACCACTGGCTGAGATATGTGGAACATCTTCTTAAATAGTTGATTTTGTAAGCTACTGTTTTGATAATCTGATTAGCATGTTCTTTGAATTTTAATTTACTGTCAATAGTTACACCCAAGTACACGAATTTGTTTACCTTTTCTATATCACTGTCATTCAATCGTAGAAGTAGGTTTTCATTATTATGCTCTTTATGTTTCCTAATAACATCCATTTTGTTTTATTTGCGTTCACCTTTAGCAGATTTGCACAGCAATATCTATACACCCTTTCAAGACTAGCGTTCATAGTATCAACACACTCATGTACCTCTTTACTACTAAAGTACAGTAGGGTGTCGTCGGCAAATAAGTGAATTTTACATTCTTCTGCTATGGTTACAATGTCATTTAAATATATTAGGAATAACAATGGTCCCAAAATAGACCCTTGGGGTACTCCTATATTATTTTGCATTTTATCTGAATAAACTTCATCTAGTTTCAACCTTTGCTGTCTATTGCTTAGATAATTCATGATCCAGTTTAGTGCTATTCCATCAATACCTACGCTTTCAATCTTTCTAATCAGTCTGCATCTATCTACCGTTTCAAATGCTCTTTGAAGGTCAAGAAATACTGCAATAGTATACTGATTGTTTTCCTCACTTTTCTTCCAGTCTGTTAAAACACATTGTAACGCAGTTTCACAACTATGTTTGCTCCGAAAACCCGATTGATACTCACATAGGACCCTATTACTCTCCAAATAATCCACTATCTGCTCATATACAGCCTTCTCCAATACTTTAGCTGTAGCATTAATCATGTTTATTGGTCTCAATTGAATAGCTTGGTTTGTATTTGGCACTTTTGGTATAGGTATAATAGTAGATAGTTTTGATTCAGTTGGTACTTCACCTCTCTCTAAAGAACTGTTGATAATGTTCAACAATGGATTACAAATGGCACTGAAACACTTCTTCATGATTGATTAACTATGTCAAATATTCTGTGGCAAAAGGATAACTCCGATGCCATGCCCCCCCCCCCTCTCACACATAAAAATGTTGCTAACTAGCTCAGAGGGGATATGACACATTATTACTAAGAGAATATTACTTACAGGATGTCATCCCAATCAGATATTTTATCTCCAGATGATCAGCATTATCTCTTTACACAACTAGAATTGGACAAAAATATGTGAGTAGATTTTTTTGCCTCCACTGTTTTGTGAATTCGTTTGAGAAGTATATTGTTATATATTTTTTTATTTGTCTATTTTAGGGAAGAAGTAGTTAGCTTGGACTTTTTCGGTGAAGAACCAACATTGAACAGTTTGAATGTAAGTTGCACATTACTAATATAGAGTCCATTTAAAAATGTTGGAAATTATCGTGTTATCCATGTGTGATATCATATCAACACTGTTTTTCTTAAAAGCCCTGATTTTGTCAATTAAAATGTCTTTACCATTACATTTGAGCAAAAAACCATTTTGGACAGCTGATTTTCGAAAAATAATGAGGCATTTCATGGATCCACCCAGTTTGCACAAAAAAAATACGACCATTTGGACCGCTTATCTCTTAGTAGTATTTTTTTTTCTAAAACACAATACTACAAACATATTTAGTTGTCACATCAATGATTGTAATTTCTGATTATAAATGATTATTTGCTAAGATAATGCAATCAAACACAAAAATGGATGTAACTTTTTTGTATATTGGAATTTTCCCAACCCGCAAAGTGCGATGTACTCTTGGGACCGGGCATTTTTATT
The DNA here is from genome assembly GCA_018342105.1 of Gonioctena quinquepunctata. Lineage (NCBI taxonomy): Eukaryota > Metazoa > Arthropoda > Insecta > Coleoptera > Chrysomelidae > Gonioctena > Gonioctena quinquepunctata. The sequence goes on along the minus strand of JAFIRS010002042.1, from coordinate 15,615 downwards.
TGCCATAACGTTAACATTGAAGCATGTAGTCACATAGCACCCACCCGACCTGAAACTAAATGTTGCTGTGTGTCATTACCCTGATACCTCAAGGTCCCAAGGGTACGTTGAAGTGAGGCATCAGTGAACACGTTAAGCCCCGCATGACATCTAACTGATGCTTCACCTCAGTGTTCCCTTGGGACATCGAGGTATCAGGGTAAAGACACCCAGCAACATTTAGTTTCAGGCCGGGTGGTTGCATGTACTATTAATTAAAACTCAAGGTCCCCGGTCCTAAGAGTACATTGCTGTTTGCGGGTTGGGATAATTTAGTTTCATTATTTTAGCAAATAATCATTTATTATTAGAAATTACAATCATTGATTGAATAATAAAATCATCATGACAACAAAATATTTTTGTAGCATTTTAGAAAAAAAAACAAACTACATTAGATAAACGCAGTCCAAATAGTCGTACTTTTTTGTCCAGACCAGGTGTTATCCATGTAATTCCTAATTTTTTTTTTCAAAAATTAACTGTCCAATTTGGTTTTTTACTCAAATTCAATGGTATTGACATTTTAATTGACAAAATCAGTGCGTAAAAAAAACTCCAATCCCAACAGAACGATTTTTTCTCTCTTAAATGCCATGCAGGGCTTAACAAGTTAATATAAATCATGGATAACACTTGAGATAATCCTGAAAAATTTTACTACTTGAATAACTACCTGTTATTGAAATAAGTCACTAAAGTCCAGTAAAAAGTCACAGCTCTCCGAAAATCCAAATTACGCCCCTGTATGCAAAATCATAAACTATTTCCTTAATTTCTTATTTTGGCTGGAAATTAATTTAATCAAATTCAATTACACACTGATGAATCTGAGACCCATTTCTATAGATACAGGAATCTTCTAGACAGATAAACTTAAATAATAATAATAGTAGCTTTATTGTCCAACAGTTTCCCATTTACAGGACAATGTAAAGAGAATACATATTTGAAAAAATAACTAATAATAAATAACAACGTAATCTGGAAGTCAAAAGAAATTATACAAAAGTAGGATTTTCTCCTTACTATTCAGTCTATGTATGTATTTAGGCCAATCAGTAGAGATTTTCTGCTCTGTAATTAAATATTAATCGAAAATAGTTTGTGGCACATCAGACAAGAAAATGAAAAATAGAACTGAATTAAAAAATGTGGACCAACCAGGATTCGAACCTGGGACCTCTCGATTTCTAGTCGAACGCACTACCAACTGTGCTGTTGGTGCTGCTTTGGAAACCGGAGATTCACATTTTAAATTCAGCTCTATATTAGTATGCGAATATGATGAGGGTTAATGTGACTATGAAAACATTCACGCATGCACACCTAATGAATTATATTGGTTTTGCCAGTTAGTGTCAATCATATATAGGATTATCGACCAACTTCACATCCGAAATTTCAAGTGTGCATGACTTAAGCCAAGTAAATATAAATAATGAAGTGGTGGATAGCACCTATAATTAAATATTGATTGACACTAGCCTGCAAAACCAATATAATTCCATTAGGTGTGCATGCGAGAATTATTTCATAGTCACATTAACCCTCCTCATCTTCGCATACTAATACAGAGCTGAATTTAAAATGTGAATCGCCGGTTTCTGAAGCAGGACTAACAGCCCGATTAGAAATCGAGAGATGCCAGGTTCGAATCCTGGTTGGTCCACATTTTTTAATTCAGTTCTATTTTTCATTTTCTTGTCTGATATGCCACAAACTATTTTCGATTAATATTTAATTATAGGCTCTATCCACCACTTATTTGCTTGAGTCATGCACTCTTGAAATTTCGGGTGCGAAGTTGATCGATAATCCTATATATGATTCACACTAGCTGGCAAAACCAATATAATTTCATTAGGTGTGTATGCGTGAATGTTTTCATAGTCACATTAGCCCTCATCATCTTCGCATACTAATACAGAGCTGAATTTAAAATGTGAATCGCCGGTTTCTGAAGCAGGACCAACAGCACAGTTGGTAGTGCGTTCGACTAAAAATCGAGAGGTCCCAGGTTCGAATCCTGGTTGGTCCACATTTTTTTATTCAGTTCCATTTTTCATTTTCTTGTCTGATATGCCACAAACTATTTTCGCTTTTCTGCTCTATTGATTCTGTGACAAAAATACTACCAGAAACAGTCGGTTTTCTGGTCTGCCATCATACGAAAGACGGTCCGTAGTTATATCCTGTTATGTTTCCTACTCCCAACTGTCATTGCTTAATTTGTTATAAACATTTAAAAGCATTTTTTCAATTTTTTATCGTTTTTGACTTGTAACTTGAAAACATAGGAAACAAATTGCTTGCTGCAATATACATAGTTGCCTAGCATCATTTGAAAAGATACTTAAGAATTTTTAAAAGCATTTTTTTATATTTGATATTGGCTTTAATTATATAATTTTTCGCTCTTCTTAATATTTGCCGATTGTTTACATGTATTTGTACCAAATCAATTTCAAAATTTTAAATTCAGAATATTATTGCGAATATATATGCGTAATGGAAAATTGTGGTATTTCGAACGAATTTTTTAATTATATCTACCAACTGAGCTATCAAAGACAAGATTCCATCTGCGCCTCGAAGATTGCTCTTTCCTAGAATTTAATGTTAGTTTGTTGTTGGGATGGATTAATGAGGTAGAAAGGATCTCATGCATATCAGTGGCCATGTAGATCATTTTTAAAATGTGTTTGTCAGCCTATGTATATATGTTTGTTCCTTTGTGGCGCTCTAGAGACCAAACGCGTGGACCGATTTTGATGATTCTTACGTCAATCGAATTGTCTTAATCTTGCGAGTGTCACTAAACACATGACAGTAATCAAAATTCAATATGGCGAAACCAGACGCCATATTGTGACAAAATTCAATATGGCGACAACCAGACGCCATATTGTGAATAAAGTCATGACAGTAAAATTCAATATGGCGGCAACCAGACGCCATATTGTGACAAAATTCAATATGGCGACAACCAGCCGCCATATTGTGAATAACTAAAAAGTGTGAAATGAAAAAAGTTAATTTTAAAAGAAAAAACCTGTCTGCGTAAAAAGTGAACTTTAAAAACTATGGAAACAAGATGACCAGAAAATATTTTCGGAAAATTTTGTTTTAAGAGGTTAGCTATTAATCGGAAGCAATAATATATCTTTATTGTTAAATTGAGCATGATATTGTTTACAGTATTAAGTTTAATAGTTAACCTCTAAAGACATAATTTTCTGACAATATTTTTTGATCATCTTGTTTCCACCTTTTTTAATGTTCACTTTTTACGAAGTCGGGTTTTTTTATCACCCATCATCCTAACGTCGCCGTCGAATGACGGTTTCAGTCAAGTTTCGGGCTTTTGATCTCCGACCACTGAACAAAATTGCCAAATATAAGTTGCAAAAAGGGGAAAATAGCGTCTGTGAATATATATATATATATATATATATATATATATATATATATATATATATGTATATATATATATACACAGTGTCACACATAAAGTTAGCAACATATGAAAGTTTTTTTTATTAATAGATATAATAAAAATTTGACTTCGCAGTTAGTTTGTGCTTGAAAAATGAGTAAAAAACAGCCTCTTTCGTCTTGTCATGTGCTACTCTAAACCTGTCAAATTTGACATTTTTTTCGAAAATCCTCAAAAAACTTTTTTTAGAAATTTCGAAAAATGCCAAGGAAAAAAGTTGCTCAGTTTCCAATTTTATACCTTTGCTCCAAATTTGGACTCTCACTTTTTTGCTCTACCGATTCGAACGAAACATGATTCAAATGCCACAATTTTGTTGAATATGAGACTTTAATATCATATCTTGACCAAAAAATACCCACATTGGCCTGTTACCAGAAAAAAAAAATAAATGCACCTCCAGAAATTCGTCTTTGTTGTTGCAAAGTTCATCTAGTTTTTTCATTTCATTGTGAAACTGATTCGGATTTTCGAAGTATGAAAGTTAATATGTCAATAATCGAATAAACAAATTTCTCTTCATTCTTACTATACTCGTATTTATTTTTTTAATAGATTTTTATCCAGTTTGATTATTTTCCTGACCAATAATTCAGTTACAAACAAACCCGAAATATCATACTTTTCTGTAAACTAAACAATGACCTACAGTTTCATAACTATTCAAAAAACTTTCGTTCTAGCGATTTGTACTAAACATGATATAAAATTTCGAGATTTTAAACAATACAAGACCAATGCAACATCTCGGGAAGAAAATAGTACAATTGATCGAATCAAAATAAAATTTTCCCTTAGTAGGCTTTTGAAAAAAATTTTTAGTTTTGGTTAATGTCAAATTATTGCGTTTAATGAATCGAGTTGTTTTGTGTACAGATTTTCCTACATTTATAATTCACAAATAAGTTTTATGTACAATGTTATCCACACACGACAAAGTGGAAATCGTTCTTTTATGTGGTGAGAATGTGCCATATCGAGATGTTGCTTGTATTTTCAATCACCGGCATCCAGGAAGAAATATTCACTTTAGTACCGTGGGAAGGATATTGAAAACATTCAAAGAAACTGGCTCTGTGGACAATCGTTTCAAGAAACCACATAATCCAATAAGGTATAATGAAGAAGAACAACCCAATATTTGTTTGAGCGTTGTTGAAAACGGAAAAAATAATATTATGAGTATTAGTGAAAATACAGGGGTTGGCAGAAAAACTGTCAGAAGGATTTTGCACAAAAATAATTTCCATCCCTATAAGCCAAAGTTCATACACACTCTTATAGAAAGAGATTTCGATACCAGAGTAGGATTTTTATTTTGGTTAGAGAGAAGGTGAGAGAGAAAATGATATCACATTTCCCTACATGATTTTATGGACAGACGAGGCAACTTTCACGTCGAACGGAACAGTTAGTACCCAAAATTGTCGCTGGTGGTCCAACAAGTATCCAAATTTTGTAATAGAATGCCGTGACCAATATTCATTCAAGACAAATGTGTGGTGTGGTTTATTACATAAAATTTGAAGGCAGACATACAAAAATTTCATTATGAATCAGTTGTCTGAAGTTTTGGATAATCTGCCTCTAAGTGTTGGACGAAATTTGTGGTATCAGCTTGACGAGGCACCGATCCTCCAAACGGTAGAAGTGAAACAGTGTCTCAGTCAGATGTTTAGGGACAAAGTGATAAAACGACATTGGGAATATTATTGGCCACCAAGATCACCGGACTTATCTCCAATGGACTTTTATCTATGGGGTTATCTGAAACAAAAAGTGTAAAAGCACAGACCATTTGCAAACAAAGAACATTTAGAGAATACCATTCGGGAGTGTTGTGCTAACATAAATCCTCTATTTATTAAAAATGCCACAAAGTCTGTGAATGAAAGGACTATAATTTGTATAGAACGGGAAGGACGGCATACTGAATGATGAATTCGAGTTCTTTATAAGATTATTGAGATAAATCAATGAATGTTACAATGTTTTGTTGTGAATTTGGTTATAGCTATTTTGGTTTAATGTTTTTCACACATCTGATGGTAAATATAAAGAATATGAGATTTATGAAATTAATTCAAAAAACGTTGCGAAAAATTATTTGCTCGAAAATTACAACAAACAGTTTACATCCAACAGTCACACTGTTGGGTGTAAACTACATCAAAATATTTCGAACTCATCTGCAGCTAACGGGATACAAATCTGTTAAAAAAAGAAATACGAGTGTAATAAGAATGAAGAAAAATTCGTTTATTCGATTACTGACATATTAATGTCCATACATTGAAACAAACAAAGACGAATTTCTGGAGGTGCATTTTTTTTTCTGGTAACAGGCCAATGTGGGTATTTTCTAGGCATTTACGACATTGAAGTCTCGTATACATCAAAATTATGGAATTTAAATCATGTTTTGTTCGAATCGGTTAGAAAATTCAAAAATTAAAAAAATTGGAAAAATGTCGAAGTGACAGTAGACAGTCCAAATTTGGAGCAAAGGTATAAAATTGGAAACTGAGCAACCTTCTTCTTTGGCATTTTTCGAAATTTCCAAGGATTTTCGAAAAAAATGTTAAATTTGACAGGTTTACAGTAGCACATGACAAAAGGAAAGAGGCTGCGAAGTCATATTTTCATTATATCTATTAATAAAAAAAACTTCCATATGTTGCGAACTTTATGTGTGACACTGTATATATATATATATATATATATATATATGAGTAATGGAACATTGTGTCAGTTCAGACGAATTTTTAAATATACAAAAAAATCGAGTGGGATTCGAACCTGTGTTCTCTAGATCTCTAGTCTAACTCTAAAAAACAGTGGAGTCTCGAAACGCAGATGGAACCTTGTGTCTTCAATAGCTCAGTTGGTTAGAGCATAGACTAGAGATTTAGAGGACGCAGGTTCGATTCCTGCTCGAAATATGTTTTGTTCTGTAATTTAAAAATTTGTCAGAAATGCAATGTTCAATTACCCATCAGAATATTATCTTGCATCTGTCAAGAGTTGTTCCAGGGTAATGTGTTCATGCTTTTAGTGTTATTTCCAAATTTGTCAACGTGGGTTTTTTTTTTCAGCATGTATTCTCATGAATTTGTAATAGAGGCTGTTTCACTGTTAACTTACTTTTGGAAAATCGAGCTTGTTCCTTATGCTTTTTTCATATTACTTCAAAATGTTGATGCTAGTTCACTATAGCCTCCCCTTAATACTTTCAGTACCCAGAAGGGACAATTATAGAGGAGGATTTGAAGGTGAATCAGTCCATCTTTCCTCCTGTACACACCGACATTATGTCCAATGAAGAGTACAATGGACCCTTCGACTTTGAGGTGGACGTTCATCAAACAGTTGCAAAAAATTCCTGGGTGGTAAGCTTCTTTACTTATAACAATGCTACAGTTAATATATCATCATTCCTTTCATTGAGATACATAGCCGTTTACTTGGTGCGAGTGTGACTAGTGCATTTACTATTTGAATTACTGAAAAAAAGAGGGTTCTGTTTTCAAGGTTTCTTCATCCTCTAAAACCGAACTCATTTCACTAATAGGTAGGTGAGAAATCATACAGTCGAACTCCACCAAAAAATAATTTAATGCCAATGTGGCACGAAGATTTACATCAGGACATTTTTCGAAGGATTAATCCTTCATCATCAGCAAAATGGAAGGGGTTACAAGCAGATCTAGAGAAGTAAAATGTTACAATTACAAGGGGGCAAACATTAAGAGAAAAATATTACCTACCATTGTATGGTGGAAAAAATTATGAAGAATACACCAAAAAAATTGTTTCTATAATAACATTAAAGTGTCCGCATCTAGTGCGGGTTCACTAGTGTTAGGGGCAGGGTTAGTCCTAACAAACATTTTAAGTGACGAAGGATTTATAACATCATCAAAAACACATGGATGGAAATAGAAAATAGGTTAATGATTGACATTTCACTAGGTGATTTTACTATTGATTTCAAAGAAAATTCCCCCTTTGTGATTCTCTATGTTTGTTAAGCTCTCTCTGTTTGTTAAGCTCTCTCTGTTTGTTAGGCTCTCTTTGTAATAATAGATGATTTCACTACTATATCTGAACAGAATTTGAGCTTTTTAAACAATGTTATATTCATGTTTAATATTATTATGGTTAATATTTATCCATCAACAAACATTTGCAAAGTACTTTGTACTGCACGATTATCCATCAGATGTAATTCAACGTCCTTCGATGCATTAGCCAGGGAAGTAGTTGTTTGTTTTATGGATATTCGACCAACATACACCTACTGTATAGGCATTTGTAGTCAGCTGCCTTGACGAATAAGACGTTTTTTCATTTTTAATGAGACAATATTATTACCAACATGAACCCGAATCACATCAAATCAGGAGTGCTAGTACATTCCACGAGTTATATTTGGCGAGAGAAAATAATAAACGTTATCAGATTTGTACCCAAAATAAATTTGAAAGTTATGGTTTTATTAATGGTGTCAATCCCCATTTTACGAGCAGATTCTTTGGTCCATTTGGAAATGATATTAACACAAACTTTTTCATTTTTCTACATTCTTCTGGTGTAAAGGAAACTGCACTGATAATATATTCATTAAATAATTTTTCTTGGATATTTTTTGCCATAAAGTATCAATTACACTATCTTTATATTTTTGGCCGTATTTTCTTCGAATGTTACTAGCATAATTTCTCAATATTCCTTTAATTATACTCAGTTATTTCATGGAAGAATGTAATCTCAAACTTAATTGTCAAAAATTGGATTGCATCTTAATTGAGGGATAGGTCACAGATAGTGGTCATGGATTCGATAATGTTGAACATGTTGACATGAGTTCGTGTGTATTCCAAAACAAAATGATCATATATGCAGACGATACAAATTGTCAGTTAATATTATTATTATTGTTTCAACAAATAAAATTTCTAATAGAGCATCGTTATTACAAGGTCTCCTCCCTGTAAGTTTTGAGCTAAAAGAAATCATGATCTCCGACCCCATAAACTCCCACACACCAATATTGAATAGAATCTGAACATAATCACAAAACTCGTACGCCATCTTGAATTTATAGATTTTGACAAAAAATTATTAATCTCCGACCCCGAAAACCCACACATACCAATTTTGAATCAAATCTGACCATAATTACAAATCTCGTCCGCCATCTTGGAGCCGCCATTTTTTTTTCTCTAACAAAAATTCCAGAATGCATTGTTACCGGAATTATGAACATCTGCCAAATTTCAAATTCATCGGAAGACTAGAAGTCTGTCAAAATTCACTTGCAATATTTGACCCAAACTAACAAACGAACGAACTAAACAAGTTAAAATAAATAAAAGCTTGTAAAATAAAGGTTGTTTTTTTTCACACAATTTTGGCTCTGGTAGTTTTTGAGATATATTTATAACGCATTTCCTGCAATATCACTGTCACTCACAAAATTCACAAAAAATTATTTTGTATCCTAGATCTTTCAAGTTATACCTCACATGACAGACTACAAAGAAGACAAAAACATTTTTCCATATCATAATTCTCATATGTGAAGCAGACTGAGAACAGACTGGGCACAGCCCCCCCCCCACTCTTTTTTTTCGGGAAAAATATTGTTTTTGACGGAATCGAAAAATATTAGGGTTTTAGATTTGAAATGCGGAGATGCACATTTTTGGGGGGGGGGACACTTGCCCCCCAATCGACTCTTCAAAATGTCTTCCTTATGGAAAGTCGGCGACTCGAAAAATTAACGTCCTCGAAAAGCGCAGATAAAAAATATTTTCAAACCCCCCATCGCTAAAAGTTATACGTCACAGGAAAAAAATCGTTTTTCTATAAAAATTAATTGGACTTTTTTGTAGTACTCTTTTTGAACTTTTTTTTTGAGGGAGGGAAAGGGGAGATATCGTTAAAATCGAGGGGGTCAACTAGGCAAAGGAATTTTTTTTTTGCGTTCAAACCCTCAAATGGTCCCCCGTCCTCCTTTAAAAAGCAGGATTCGCATTTCTCTATGACCCCCCCCTTTAGGCTGTGCGCTTTACCGTGGACTATTTTGAATAACGAGAATAGATCGAATTTAATAAAAATTTTGTTAAAACAGATTTAATGAGTTTTTTTCGATGGGTACCGACCCCCCACACCATTTCTAAGAATTTACTATGTTAATAAATTTTTAAAGATTTTTGCTATTATAACAAAAGACGTTTTCGCGATTTTTAATTTTTTTTTATGCAATTGGCATTTCTCTACGACCCCCTTTTCGTGTACTGCACTATATAATATGTTTAAAATAATAACACGACAAAAATATGTTTCATCAAAAAATGTTCGGAAAACATTTTACCGGAAAAAAAGTCGCGCGTATTTCTACATAGGTGAGGGGGTCGAAATAATTTTTTTCGAAAATAACTCGCTTAACACGTTGACGGACAGTTGCGTCTATAGCCGTCAAGTTCAAGTTCACTATGTGACATGACAACAATAGCCGTCCAATACGAAATGGTCGTTTTTAGACACTGCGGCTGTAGCAGCACAAATGTGCATTTACCAGCGTACAAGTAGAAGCCTAGTGTCATGTTTTCGAAAAAAAATTTAGTATGCAAGGTTAACACATTGAGTATGCACGTGGTTGTGAACGGAGTAGTGCGATCTTGTTTTCTCTTCAATTTACAGTTGCTATTGATACATTTAACGATATTTTTTGTTTATACTGGTAAGTATTTGTTTATGATTGATTTTACACTTTAAATAGAAATAAAAAAATTTAAATTTAGCATTTTTTGATTCATTTAGCGATATTTATAGTTATACTGTTTACTTTTAAATAATAAATATATAAATAATATACAATAAATAATAATATAAAATAATAAGTAAGTATTTGTTTATGATTGATTTTACACTTTAAATAGAAAAAAAAATTAAAATTTAGCATTTTTTGCTACATTTAGCGATATTTATGGTTATACTGTTTACTTTTTGTTTTTTATGATATTACATTTGAAATATAAAAACAATAATGTAAATAATAAATATATAAATAATATATAAATATATATATATAAAAATAAATAATCGTCCCATTACATAGTGTCTAGAGTCCGCTGGCGCCATGACGGTTGTAGCCGCAACCTAATTAAAGGTGCTGAATTAATCAAAATTAAGTGTATTTAAGCAGAAAGAGTAAAACTATACTTCTAATATTCTAAAAATTACAAAAACATAGTTAATTTTCAATTTCACTTGTTTCTACTATCCGTCAACGTGTTAAATAAAATCATAAAAATATATGCTAACGATTAATCTTGATTTATCATATTTTTCGAACTCCTTTTGCCCCCATTCTCATGGAAAAAAAATTAATGATACGGGCCAACAAAATTGGAAATATCCAAAAAAAAAATTGATAATTTTTTGTAAGATATGAGTTGGGGATTCCGCCTAGAGGGGTCGCCTGCCCCCCGTGACGTGTTTAGAAAAATACATATCGAAAAAAAAAAAATATGAAAAAATATTCATTAAATGTCAAATAAAAAATAAAAGTTTTTGATATCAAAATTATATCTCTAGGACGTACCGTTTGGACGGTACGATTTTTTAAAGGTCACCCGTCCCCCTCCTCTCCCCCAACAACGTTTTTATACAAATATCTTTCTGATTTTTGTTTTTACATTTCAGTACTCGCCATCGCTCAACAAAGTGTATATGGCAATGCGTAGTCCCTTTCCTGTGGATTTCAAAGTTTCCATGCGACCCCCACAACCTTTATTTATAAGGAGCACACCTGTTTATAGTGCTCCTCAGTTTGCTCAAGAATGTGTGTTCAGATGTCTCAACCACGAATTTTCCTATGAAAAATCCGATGGTAGTAAGTATATTTGTGTTACAAGTTTGTGCAATATAATTCAAGCTGATTGGTAAACAGAGCATACAAACATTATATTATAAAATTGTCAAGTCCCTAAAAGTACCGCTTTTTGGTAAACATGATCATTTAGTGTATATTAGTACCATTTTTCAAGCCTGTTATTATATTGTGATGCGAGCAATCAAGGAATTGGAGCTTGTTTATCACATGTTGTCAAAGATGGTTCGGAAAGACCTATTTGTTTTATTTCGAGAGTTCTGAATAAATTTGAAAGAAATTATTCAGTTGTTTAGAAGGAGGCATTAGCTGTATATTGGGCAGTACATAAACTATATCAATACTTAGCAGGTAGGCATTTTATAATTATTTCTGATCACAAGGCTCTCTCAACTTTATTTGGAGAAAAACAAAGTTTGCCGCAAATAACTTCGGATCGAATTCGAAGGTGGTCACTTTTTCTATCAGATTTCAATTATACGTTTTGTTATACCAAATGGGTACATAATATAGAGCTGATGCTTTATTGCGATTGCCTGTCGAAAAAATAGTAAACGTAGAAGAGGACGAACTTGGTTATTTGAATTTTGTTGAGAATATGAATATAATAGATATCAGTCTTGTTCGTTCAGAAACTTGGGTGGATTACATTCCAGACAAGGTTTTTAATTATATTCGTTATGGCTTTCCAGAAGGAGAGTACGATGAAGAGTTAAAACCAAATTTACATAGAAAAGATGAGCTAAATATCCATTTAAACTTTTGCAATATCGCTTATTCATTTTTAAGAGTATGGTCCAAATGTCTGATGCTTTTGTTCATTCATAATATTCCTATTTAATAAACAATCTGCTACAGGATAATGGTAACCCATTGAAATATTTATGTTTTGAATGAGTTTCAGCAAGGTTTCAGCATCCAGCAGTGAAAGGGTTGAATCATTATTGTCAACTGTAAATTGTATTGAGAATCTGTTTCCATGTATGACCCCTTGAAAATTTATTTATTTAGCTCAACTGTTAGAAATGTATTATGTAGCATAAAGTAAACAAGTGTTTTTCAAGCCAAAAATTACCTTGGTAATTCTCAATTATTTCTATTTTAGAAGTAAAGCATAACTAATAAAAATCCTTTAGAGACAAGCTTTTATTTAAGCCGTGTACTAAAACGTATAAAATAAGTTTAAGTCATAACTGACAATGATTTAATTATTTTTTTGTTGAATTATTTGGTTTCAAAACCCTTGTTGCGCGAAGTGTTCATAAAAGTAGGTATCAATTAATTTCATAGGACAATTATTGGTTGGTAAGTAACAACTTGTCGAAGTGATAATTTTATTACAATTTGCGCGACAAGCTTTTTGAAACCAAATAATTCAATAAAAAATAATGAAATCATTGTCAGCGATGACTTAAACCTATTTTATAGGTTTTAGTACACGGCACAAATAAAAGCTTGTCTTCAACACAATACAAATGCTATTCTTATGGGAAGTGAATATGTGATGTCTGAGGGGAACGTAGGTGTTTGTTGACTGGGTACAGCAAATCTGCTTGTCAATTAATGGAGCATATTTTGACATATAATAAAAAATATCATTTTGTTAAAAAACTCTTCATTTCTTGTAGAAAGAGTTTTGAAAAAAAATAAAAATGTAACCAAAAAATCAATACTTTCATATTTTGTTACTTAGATGAGTTGAGAAGAAACATGTGCACCACACGGTCCACAGAGTATTATTTACTCTCTCAGACAACAAGACGCAACCGTGAGTCACGTTTTTCTGTGTGAGAAATTAAAGAAAAAAAGGTAACAATTCACAGAAAAATATATATTTGGGGTGATAGCTATAATATCTTTCATATTAACTCAAAAAATGCTTCTGGTGGGGAACCATTTTTTTTTGTATAACGGGACTGAACGTGTTAAAAAGGTTTTTTATTAATTTTTTGCTTTTTAGTTAGTTCGCCTCAATCTGTTTATTTCTAATAGAGCATCGTAATTACAAGGTCTCTTCCCTGTTATGAGCTGAAAGAAATCATGATCTCCGACCCCAAAAACTCCCACACACCAATTTTCAATAGAATCTGATCATAATCACAAAACTTATCCGCCATTCTGAAGTCGCCAACTTGATTTTATAGATTTCGACAAAAAATTCATAATCTCCGAACCTAAAGACCTCCACACACCAATTTTGAATAAAAGTTGACCATAATCAGAAAACTCGTCCTCCATCTTGGGGCCGCCATCTTGAATTTATGAATTTAGACAAAAATTCCTAATCTCCGACCCCGAAAACCCCGCATACCAATTTTGAATCAAATTGAACCCTAATCACAAAACTAGTCCTCCTTCTTGGGGCCGCCATCTTGAATTTATGAATTTTGACAAAAATTTCATAATCTCCGACCCTGAAAACCCCCACATACAAATTTTGATTCAAATTGACCATAATTACATAAGTCGTCCGCCATCTTGAATTTACGAATTTTGACAAAAAATTCATATATTGTATATTTGTACTTTCGATTCCCCATTTCATTCATCCTTCAATTCCTATTACTTTTGCTTCCGATTGATAAAATTAATAATAACTAGTAACTTGCTTGGGATTTTTGCAGATCTCGGCGAACATGTTCGCCCTCATATCATACGTTGTGGCAACAAATATGCCACTTATTTAGGAGATAAATCGAAAAACGAACGTCTCAGCGTTGTTATACCGTTTTCCATTCCTCAGACTGGTTCTGATAGTATAAGAGAAGTTTTCGAGTTTGTTTGCAAGAACTCTTGCCCAAGCCCTGGCATGAACAGAAGGGCCATAGAAATCATTTTTACGTTGGAGGATGTTAAGTAAGTATTTTCTTCTGAATGGAAATGTTTACATCAATAAAATTTTCGATTTGCAGCCATCTGAATGATAATGTATTTATTTATTTACAGACAAGCTAATTAACGATGTTTTTTTTATGTAGATGATTCCTAATAAAAGAGGTCATGATAGCAAGCAATAATTTAAATTTGCTCAATTTTCCATTGATTTCATACCCGTACATATTCATATTTTCCTGTGAATCTACTTACATCTAATATTTTTAGTGGATCCGTTTATGGACGTAAAACATTGAATGTCAGAATATGTTCCTGCCCCAAAAGAGACAAGGAAAAAGACGAAAAGGAAAAGATGAACGCTCCTGTTCCCCGAGGAAAGAAAAGAAAAGTCGAGAAGCCATCCAAGAAACTGATGCCTTCATCTAACGACGACACAAAAGAATTCACCTTAACCGTAGTATTCTTCTGCGAGAGTGAATGCAAACACTAGTATGATTGTGTTTCAGATTCCATTAGTTGGGAAACATAATGAATATAATGTATTGAAGTACTGCCACGATTTGATGGCGGGGGAAATCCTGAGGCACAAAGGCAATGGTACTGAGGGTCCGTACAAAATAGCTTTAAACAAAATAAGCTCATTAATGGGTAAGTATTCAGGTTCATGTTAATATTTTTAATATTGCCAAAATTCAATGTTTTCAAAAACTAGGCAAAATATATAAAGTGTTGTCAAATAGCATTTGAATTGACGCGAACAAACTAACCTTTAATAAAGTTCAGGCAAGATATGCATAATATCAATGTACAAAAAAAATTCCTGCCAAATACGAGGTTTCTTTCTTTTGTGTTGGGTATCTAACATGTTTTCAACAACAGTTTAACTTCAACTCGTCAGATTTTTTCTTTTTAGAATCTGATAAAAGCAGTAAAATTTCTGACAAACACACAAGTCAGGATGCTTGAACGAACGAAGTCAAATCGCCATTCATTTTTCAGCAATAAATTATAAAATCTACCTTACTCTCGAGTTATTAATTTTTTTGATAAAATGATTACCCTTTTTTTAATATAATCATGAACTGGGATATAATATAATAGTATAAATGATTGGTAGCTATCTACAGGATACATAATGTTATTTGATTGTACCTGTACCAAATTGTAGAATTGTAAAACAGTCAATGTAATTTTTTTCACGCACTCAAAATCCATCCATTACATATTTTCAACGATAACAGATGTTTGTATCTTTTGGACATTTCCTCGAAGCAATGACATACATTTTTTGGGTTTCCTAAACTTTGGCATTGGATTTTAGTCATGTTGCAGATCTTGTTTT